>JAPXFQ010002356.1:0-151440 GCA_028564705.1 Apricaphanius iberus
TCCCTTTTAACAGGAAGAAACCTCCGGCAGAACCAGGCTCAGCACAAGCGGTCATCTGCCGAGACCGTCTGTGGTTTGGACAATACAGAATAGAGATACAGAACAGAGACACAGAAAGAGCAACAGAACTGATGCAGAAGTTTGTTGCAGGACGTGGAGAACTTTCCGTCACTGCAATGCCATCTTAGTCAGGGTTGTCAAGCAGGGCGGGTCAGGAGCACCTACTATGAGAAGAGACTAAGAGAAAACAGGTTAGCGCTTGAACTGACAGAACATCATGCAGTTGGGGAGAAGTAGGAGAGAAAGTAGGAACAGACTCAAATAATGTCCTCCAACAGCCTAGCCTAAAGCAGCATAGCTACTAACATTAACCTGTCTCCTAGCTACTAGGAGACCTAGCTACTAACACTCTCTACCTGGCTTACATTAATCTATCTCTACCTAGCTACTATACCTCTTCCTATCTCTTCTTAGCTTTTGACACTGTACTTGACTACTAACATTAACCTGTCTCTTCCTAGTTACCTTGTCTAACATGTCTCTAACTGCCTATTAACATATCTCTAACTGTAAGCTTTGTCACAGAGGAAAGTTTTAATCCTAGTTTTAAAGATAGACAAATTGTCTGCTTCACAAACCAACCCTGGGAGCTGGTTCCATAGGAGGAGAGCCTGATAGCAGAAAGATCTGCCACCCATTCTACTTTTAGAAATCCTAGGAACTACCAGTAAACCTGCAGTCTGAGGGCGAAGGGCTCTGTTAGGAACATATGGAACAATCAGGTCTCGTATGTATGATGGAGCTAGATTATAAAGAGCTTTATATGTCAGAAGGAGGATCTTGAATTATATTCTAGATCTCACTGGGAGCCAGCGAAGATAAGCTAAAACAGGGGAAATGTGATCTGTCCTTTTAATTTTCATCAGAATCCTAGCAGCAGCATTTTGGACTAACTGAAGACTTTTAATTGTATTCTGTGGACTATCTGATAATAAAGAGTTACAGTAATCCAGCCTTGAAGTAACAAAGACATGGACTAGTTTTTCAGCATCACTCCTGGACAGGATGGTTCTAATTATTGCAATATTCCTAAGGTGAAAAAAGGAAATCCTAGAGACTTCTTCAATGTGAGATCTAAATGACATATCTTGTTCAAAAATAAGGCCAAGGTTCTTTGCTTTATTACTAGAGGCTAATTTAGTGCCGTGCAGGTGAAGAGGTTGACTAAGTAGTTTCTTTTTCAGAGCTTCTGGTCCAAAGACGACAACTTCTGTTTTATCAGAATTCAGAAGCAAGAAGCTTAGAGTCATCCACATTTTTATGTCTTCCAGACATGCCTGTAGTCTACCTAACTGATGGGATTCATCAGGATTTATGGATAGATATAGCTGTGTATCACCTGCGTAACTATGGAAATTTATCCCATGCTGCCTAATTATTTTACCAATAGGAAGTATATATATAGTAAAAAGAATCGGCCCAAGCACTGAACCCTGTCGTACTCCGCAAGTAACTATTGAGGTTGAGGAAGATTTATCATTTACCTGAACAAACGGAAATGTGTTAGACAAATAAGATGTAAACCAGCCTAGTGCTGTTCCTATTATACAGACACTTTGAAGCCTTTCTATGAGAATATTGTGATCGAGAGTGTCAAAGGCAGCACTGAGATCTAAAAGGACCAGAATGGTAACCAGTCCATTGTCTGAGGCTATGAGAATATCATTGGTAACCTTCACCAGATCTGTTTCAGTGCTATAATGAGCTCTAAAGCCTGACTGAAACTTCTCAAACAGCTCATTATTGTTTAAATGCTCACATATCTGGTGTGCCACTTTTTTCCCAAGAATTTTAGACAAGAAGGGAATATTAGATATCCGTCTATAGTTAATTAAGTAGTTTTGATCAAGAGATGGTTTCTTAAGTAGAGGTTTAATTACAGCAATCTTAAACTCCTGTGGTACATATCCATTGACTAAGGATAGATTCAGTATATCTAAAATTGGAGCAGCAATGAAAGGGAAAACTTATTTTAAGAGTTTAGTTTGGATTGGGTCTAAAACGCAAGTTGAAGGTTTAGATGAAGCTAATAATTTTAGTACATCAGAAAGTTCGGCTGCATTAAAGCAGTTTAAGCATATATTAGGTTCCACCATTTTTGATGCCGCCTCACTAGCTAAGGAAGAAGCAAGCATATTGGGAAGGTTCCCAATTATCTTATTTTTTATAGAGTCTATTTTATTTATAAAGAATTGCATGAAGTCGTCACTACTAAGAGCTTGGGGAATGGTTGGCTCGATAGAGCTATGATCCTGTGTGAGTTTGGCAACTGTATTAAAAAGAAACCTAGGATTATCTTTATTCTCCTCAAAGATGAATAATATGCTGTTCTAGTTGTTCAAAGGCTCTTTTTATTTAGCAATAGACTATTCTTCCACACTTAATAGGAATCCTGTAAATGCGTGGAGCGCCATTTTCTCTTTAGTTTTCTAACGTTCTTCTTCAGGGTACGTAGCTCTGAATTAAACCAGGGAGCTAATCTCCTATGGCTAGCTACCTTCATTTTTAAGGGGGCAACTTTGTCTATTGCCAGACGCAAGGAGGAATTAACGCTATGAACTAGAACGTCAAGTTGTGAGGGGTCACGAGTTAAATCACTGTTTTCTATTGTACTTTTATGTACTGAGGAAATTAAAGTTGGAAGAGCTTCTTTAAAATTTGCTACAGCATTGTCTGATAATGTTCTGGTATAATGAAGTTTTCTTTCAGGTTTGATATGATCCGTTAGAGTGAGTTTAAAAGTGATCAGAAAATGATCAGACAGGATAGGGTTATGTGGAAAGACTGTTATTTCTTCAAAGCCAATGCCATAAGTCAGCACAAGATCTAAGGTGTGGTCACCACGATGGGTTGGTCCCTACACATTTTGAGTAAAGCCTATTGAGTCTAAGATAATGTTAAAAGCTATATTTAGAATATCACTTTCACTATCAACATGAGACCTAAGATGGCGCCACGGATGGACGCCTCGGTACTAAAGCAGTTTAAGCGTATATTAGGTTAAACCATTTTTGATGTTGCCTAATTAACTTGGGAGGAAACAAGCATATTGGGAAGGTTCCCAATTATCTTATTTTTTATAGAGTCTATTTTATTTATAAAGAATTTCATGAAGTCATCACTACTAAGAGCTTGGGGAATGGTTGGCTCGATAGAGCTATGATCCTGTGTGAGTTTAGCAACTGTATTAAAAAGAAACCTAGGATTATTTTTATTCTCCTCGATTAAAGATGAATAATATGCTGTTCTATCTGTTCGAAGGCTCTTTTTATATAGCAATAGACTATTTTTCCACAATAAATAGGAATCCTGTAAATGCATTTTCTCTCTAGTTTTCTAAAGTTCTTCTTCAGGGTACGTAGATCTGAATTAAACCAGGGAGCTAATCTTCTAAGGCTAGCTACCTTCTTTTTCAGTGGGGCAACTTTGTCTATTGCCAGACGCAGGGAGGAATTAATGCTATGAACTAGAACGTCAAGTTGTGAGGGGTTACGAGTTAAATCACTGTTTTCTATTGTACTTTTATGTACTGAGGAAGTTAAAGTTGGAAGAGCTTCTTTAAAACTTGCTACAGCATTGTCTGATAGCGTTCTGGTATAATGAAGTTTTCTTTCAGGTTTGATATGATCTGTTAGAGTAAGTTTGAGGAAGATGAGGACATGATCAGACTGGATAGGGTTATGTGGAAAGACTGTTATTTCTTCACAGTCAATGCCATAAGTCAGCACAAGATCTAAGGTGTGGTGACCGCGATGGGTTGGTCCCTGCACATTTTGAGTAAAGCCTATTGAGTCTAAGATAATGTTAAAAGCCATATTTAGACTATCACTTTCACTATCAACATGAATATTGAAGTCTCCGACTATAATGACTTTATCAGTGTTTAAAACTAAGTCAGATAGAAAATCTGCTATCTGATCTAAAAATTGAGAAAAAGGGCCTGGTGGACGATATAAGACCACAAACTAAAGTGGCTTTACTGCTTTGTTATGTGTATGAGGAAGGCTAAAGATTAAATGCTCAAAGGAACTGTAATTATTATTTTTTTGGAGATTAATTAGTAAATCTGAATGAAAGATGGTGGCTACACCACCTCCTCGACCAGTACTTTGAGGGACACTAAAGTTTAAGTAGCTAGGGGGAGTTGACTCATTTATTGAGACATGGTCCTCTTCCTGCAACCATGTCTCTGCAAGACAAAACAAATCAATATTATTTTCACAAATTAAGTCATTTACTAAGAGTGTTTTTGAGGGGAGAGATCTTATTTTTAGTAAACCACATTTAATTGATTTATTTTTCTGTTCAGTCAGAGTTGTATTTATCTTTATGAGATTTTTATACTTTGCTCTAGTAGCATTAACTTTTAATTAATTAGTTTTGGGCAGTGGACGGGAAACTGTCTCTATAGGGTAGTGGGTGGGTGGCAGTCCCTGATCCCTGAGCTGTACTCTGGGTTGTCACGGCAATGGGGAACTAGAGATAACCCTATCAATGTTCCTTGAAAGAAGCAAAGCTCCGTCCGCAGTGGGATGGATGCCGTCTCTACGTAACAGTTCAGGTTTTCCCCAGAAGGCCCCCCAGTTATCAATGTAGCCCACATCGTTTTCTGGACACCACCTTGACAACCAAAGGTGAAACGACAGCACACGGCTGTACATGTCATCGCTAGTACGATCAGGCAGGGGACCAGAAAAAATTACAGAGTCAGACATCTTTTTGGCAGCCCTACACACCGAAGCTACGCTAATTTTAGTGACCTCCGATTGCCGTCGCCAGGTGTCATTGCCACCAGCATGGATAACGATCCTGCTGTACCGCAGTTTGTCCTTGGCCAAAAGCTTCAGATGGGACCTAATGTCCGCAGCTCTGGCCCATGGAAGGCATTTGACGGTGGTCTTTTGTGTCTCTGGAGCCACGTTCCTAACTATGGAGCTGCCAATTACAAGAATCGGCCTCTCCTGCTCCACGGGCGCGTCGCTGAGCAGGGCGAACCTATTGTTCAGAGAAAGGGGCTGGAGGTTGGCCGCGGGCTGGGGTCTGGCGCTAGGCTTCCTACGAACCGTGACCCAGCTCGCCTCAGATCCCGGCTGCACGGGAGCTGTTGGAGGACGGCTAAAGAGTCCTGTCCTAATTGACTCCACGCTACCTAATGCTGGGCCTGGCTGTTCTACAACGCGGCGCCGGGCCTCTAGCTCAGAAACCGTCGCCTCCAAGGCTACAAAAATGCTGCACTTAATACACCTACCAACTTCACTAAATGAGGCGGAGGAGTAACTTAACATCTGACAGAGAGAGCAGGAGAGAGGAGGAGGTTCAGAGAGAGACGGAGGAACAGGAGACAAAGCTACCGAAGCCATGCTAGCCGTGAAGCTAAGCTATCCTAGCGGTACCTTACCGAGCCCAGAAAACCAGTGTAATGCTTAAGAGTCCCAGAACGTAAAGAACACCAACAGAAAATAAATGTTTTAATGTGTTTGTGTGTTAAAGCAACTCAGGAAAACTTCTGGACAGAGAAAATTAGATTAATTCCAGAGAGGGATAAACCCTGACTTGCTACAACCGAGTGAGTCACCAAACAGGAAATGACGTGATACGTCTTACCAACGCAGTCTCCAGTGGACCAAAGTATCAGTATATCACAAATATAATTTTGAGAGAAACTTAAAATATAAACTCACAAATCCCTGAATGGTTATTTATGGAACACTTCTCATTTGTTAACCTCTTTGCATTTGTGAGAAAATTCTGTTTTCGGAGTTTTGAGACTGTCAGAATGCTGAGGGAGAACAAACGACACCATTGGCTAATGAATCTCTCTATCAAATTTATTACGACCCAGTTGTGTTCACTTTCAGCCAATCATATGGCTCCTAACATTTTCTATCCTCATTACGGGCCGCGTGTACGTAGCCCGGCATTACTTACTGACTACTAATCCGTTTCCTATGTTGATTAAACCGTGCGCATGGATTTTCAATCTATTCCCTCAATTTATTAAACTGCGTGGGGTGTTCTGTCTGCTTAATAATGCACCCCGGCCCGGCTGTTTAGACTAACCAAATTGCTGGTATAGCAGAATGGTTAAGATGCACGACTGTCATCCTGGTGTCGGTGGTTTGAATCCAGGCATAATATTGTTTTGTTCCTTGCCAAACAACATTTTTTTTGGGTTCCTGCAGGAACCCAAGGCATTGTTTAAACCAGGGATATTTCCCCAGCATTATTTATGTATCATAGTTTTGTTCCCAACCACTTAAAAAAATGAAGTTCAATTTTTTAACAGTGCAGGTGTAACCCACATAAGTCTGGTTTCCGTCGGTCCATGAAGGCATCGTCGGGTCATGTGACGACACACGTCAAGCTGTTAGACCAATCCTGTTCAACATAAGAGTAAGAGCTGCCGGTGCTTCTCCCTTGACAGAAGCCGGGAGGGAAGCTACCGGAAGGCTGCAACAGGTTGGTCTCGTGTAAACACTCTCTTTGCTGCGTGCGTATTTGTCCTTAACTTTATGTCTCTGTGGTACGTTCATAGCTACTAACCGTTATAGACATCGAGGGGTTTTCCCGGCAGAACATAATGGAACGGATTGGATTGGTGAGTGATTATTGTTTTGATGCTACATGCTACAAACTTTTAGCATTGACATACAGTACCTGTAGTTGCAGGTTAATTGATTGTGATGATAATGCATTGTAAATGATTGATGCTAATTAATTTCTCATGTTTGCCTAGCATGATTACCTCAGATCAGAATTTACTTCTGAATGGTTTTATTGTATTAATGTGAAAAACTGGAAATTATTTCTAAACTGTTTAATTGTATTAATATGAACAGATTAAGCATTTGTGTGTTAACCAGGATGTTGTGTGTTAACCAGGATAAACTAGCTAGTGAATGGTTTTGATTAATGTTAATAGTTGGTCTTGTTGTTTAATGCAGGCCAGGTGTGCCCTGTTGGGTACAAACCCTGATGGCGAGCTAGACCACGGAATTGCACGGTTAACTGTTCCCCAGACAGCATCTTCTGGAGTCTGGTAGGAGGCTTTTGTAGCCATTTCCACTCCCACTCACACTGTTCGCAGTCATTTGGATTGATTGCGCGCACACGGACATTCAATTATTTTCATGGACTCCAAGAACTCTTATGGACAATTATTTATTCCACACTTCAGTGTGGTGACTATTCATGAATGAACTGTGAACATATGATGATGCCGGAACCGGTATTGGGGAATTGGGTTTGTAGATTATGACATGTGAGTCTGAAAGTATGAAATGTGGATTTAACATGAAATATTTATTTATGTGAACTGACTAAATGGCATGCCCTTTCTTTAAGCTCTTTGACTATAGAGGGTGTATATATTCTGCAGACTGTACATAGTGTAAATATCACTGTCACCACTTTATTTTGCAAATAATAAGGCACCAGCCATTCAAAGCTGTGTTTCGTGTCGTGTGGTTGCTGTACCTGAACCTCCCAGAGCTGTAACCTATCTTCTGATCCTAGCCTACAACAACTCTTAATATATTAGCATTTCTTAAATATATGCTACATAACAGTGGCGAGCTAGCCAGGAGGTTTTTGTACAGTAATTCATTTGGTTTTCCTGTTTTGTTATTTCACTCACCAATCCATAACCAAATATGGACGTGCTGGAGTCAATGGGAATTAAAATACCAAATGCGGTGTTGGTAGAGGGCGTTCCAATAATTGAAATCGAGGAGGTGGAAGACTTTTTGCTTCAGTATGGAACTGTAAAGCGCTCCGTTCTGATTAATTCACCCGAGAGCGAGTACCATGATTTGCTTGTTGTTGAGTTTGAAAATGGGTCGCCTTTTGAGTTATTGGGTCCTATATTGCCATATATATTCAAATCTGCACATAACGAATATTGCATTAAAGCATTGTCTAAAATATATGCTACTGACGTTGGTTGCTCCAAGACTCAGACTTACTTAGCAGACTTGAGACGTGTGGCTAGATTGTCTGGTCAAGATTTTGCAGAAGTATTACAAGAACTAGTGACCCAACTTAACGACACAGTTACTGAGTTACGCCCTGCTAAAACTGAAAGCCCCACAGAGGAACATGCCGCACCAGCAGAACATAAAACAGCCATCATTTCCTCTCCACCAGGACTCAAAATGGCTGCTGCCCCATCAATCTCCAACATGGCTGCTGCTCCATCAATCTCCAACATGGCTGCTTCTTCTCCACTGCCTGCTGCACATTCAGCACCTAGTGTTAACATATATGCTGCCAATTTAAATCCCCCAGAGGTGCAGAGGTATGTGGTAGAGCATATCGTGAAGAGTGATGACATTAATACACGTTCATCGCATCGATTGCGCATGTTTTCTGGACGGGCACCTCGCCCACAGCATGAAGTGGATTTTGATACATGGCGTTCTGCTGCAGATCTCATCCTTAAAGACCCAGCTTTATCCGGACTTCAAAGGTCAAGGCAAATTTTGGACAGTTTGCTGCCCCCTGCTGCTGACATCGTGAAACATCTCAGCCTGGATCAACCTGCCGACACATTTATCCAGCATCTTGACTCTGCTTACGGGACAGTACAGGATGGTGAAGAGTTGTACGTGAAGTTCATGGACACCTTGCAAGATGCCGGTGAGAAGCCGTCTGCTTATTTGCAGAAACTGCAAGTAGCCCTTAGTCTTGCTGTGAAGCGGGGAGGAGTTAAGCCCGGTGACGTGAACAGGCATCTGCTGAGCCAGTTCTGTCGAGGATGCTGGGATAACGCACTCATTTCGGAGCTCCAGCTGAAACAAAAGAAAGCAAACCCACCTTCATTTGCCGAACTGTTGCTGCTGTTAAGAACAGAAGAAGACCGTGAAGCCAGCAAGGCTCAAAGGATGAAACAACATTTGGGAACATCCAAACAAAGAGTATCCGCTCAGGTGCAGTTTGCAGTTGAAGAGGAAAAAGGAGTTTGGGCTGCTTTGTCCACTCTCACCAACCAAATGGTAGAGATACAACAACAACAACTGGCGGCTGTGACTGCCTCTCAGCCCTTCCAGTCATGCCAGCCCTACGCTCCAAGAGGCTCTTCTGTCCCAAGGCCGCACCCGAGACCAAGAACTGCTCCAACCACCTCATCAACCACCAATCCAAAGCCTGGTTTTTGTTTTCGCTGTGGTGAAGACGGACACATAAGGCCACAATGCCAGAACCGCCCAAATCAGACACTTGTAAACACAAAGCGCAAACAGTTCAGCGAACGGAAACAGAAGTGGAAAAGCCTACTCCACAGTTCAGTTCTACTCCATCTTCTCATGAACATTTAAACTAGATTCAGTTCCTGTCATGGGACACACAGGAACTGTGCAGGACCCACACTGTCCCGCAAAGAAGGAGAAGAGGAGAGCTGTTCACTGTGCAGACGTACAGCAGACAAGCCAAGGGCCAGAAACGACGTTACCTCATCGGCTGATAGGATCAAGGTGCACAGCAGAAGTAAACATTGCAGGTCATATCCATCAGTGCCTGTTGGATACCGGGTCACAGGTGACCACAATACCTGTTTCCTTTTATAATGAATATCTCAATGAACAACCAATACGTCCATTTCAAGAGCTACTTCAAGTAGAAGGCGCTGCTGGTCAGAGTGTTCCTTACCTTGGCTATGTAGAAATTTCCATCTGTTTTTCCAAGGATTTTGCTGGAGAAAGCTACGACATACAAACTCTTGCACTTGTGGTCCCAGACACACACTCTGAAATCTCAGCAACTGTTCTTATTGGCATGAACACCTTAGAACCACTTTACGAACACTATCTGGATGAACACTCCACATTCCAACCTAGTGCCCATGGATACAGAGCCGTTTTGAAAACCCTACAGCTGTCACATCAGCAGAGAGACAATGGCAACATTGGAGTTGTAAGACTCCTCAGCAAGACCCCTGTGTCTGTTCCGGCCGGCCGCACTGCTGTGATCGAGGGATCTGCCAAAGTCTGCGCCCCGCAGTCCAGCCAGAGTGTCTTATTGCAACATCCTGCATCCACCCTCCCTGGTGGCCTCTGTGTCAGCAGCTGTTTAATTTCTCTTTCGACTCTTCCTCCTTACAAGGTACCTGTGGTTATCGCCAATGAGTTGGAGCAAGATGTGTTTATCCCGCCATTAAGTGTCATTGCCGATCTGGAGTCATACCATTGCATCCTCTTCAAGCACAATGTGACAAAGCTTCAGGTTGAGGAACACTCACCCCCCTTGAACCTCAACTTTGGTGAATCACCGCTTTCACCTGAGTGGAAGACTCGAGTCACTGAGAAACTCAACACCCTGTCTGAGGTCTTTTCACACCATGACTTGGATTTTGGATGTACATCGGCAGTACAACATCACATCCCACTTTCTGACAGTGCACCATTCAAGCTGCGTGCGCGGCCGATCCATCCACATGATTTTGAAGCTGTCTGTCGCCATCTAAGAGAGCTTCTGGAAGCTGGCGTGATCAGGGAATCTTCATCTCCCTTTGCATCGCCTGTTGTGGTGGTCCGAAAGTAAAATGGTGATGTCAGATTGTGCATCGATTACCGCAAGCTGAACCTCCAAACAATAAAGGATGCATATCCGCTACCTAACCTGGAAGAATCGTTTTCAGCCCTTTCCGGTTCTAAATGGTTCTCTGTTCTTGATTTAAAGTCTGGTTATTATCAGATTGAGATGTGTGAGGAGGACAAGCCGAAGACCGCCTTTTGTCACTCCCCTCGGTTTTTGGGAATTTAACCGAATGCCCCAAGGTGTCACTAATGCACCAAGCACATTTCAACGCTTGATGGAACGATGTATGGGTGATCTTCACCTAAGAGAAGTGTTGGTGTTTTTGGATGATCTAATCATATTTTCCGACACCCTGGAGGAGCATGAGCACAGACTTTTGAGAGTGTTGAACCGGTTACGAGAGTATGGGCTGAAGTTATCACCTGAAAAATGTCGATTCTTCCAGACATCTGTTCGCTACCTTGGCCATATAGTGTCTGAAAATGGTGTTCAAACTGACCCAGAGAAGATTGAAACCATAAAAACCTGGCCAATTCCAACAACACTGAAACAACTGAGATCCTTCCTGGGCTTTGCAGGTTACTATCGGCGCTTCATTAAAGATTATTCTGTTATAGCCAAGCCACTCAATGACCTGACTCGGGGATATGCACCTGCCCAGAAACCAAAAAGCACAAGATCTAACAACCTGCCTTACTACAGTCCAACTCAACCATTTGGAGAAAGATGGAGTACAGATTGCCAGTTTGCCTTCGAGACACTGATAGAGAAGCTAACTACTGCTCCAGTGCTTGGATTTGCCAATCCTGCTTGTCCATATGTCCTCCACACGGATGCCAGTGTGACAGGACTTGGAGCCGCATTGTACCAAGAGCAAGAGGGCAAACTGCGTGTCATAGCCTACGCCAGCCGTGGGCTATCACACAGTGAAGGACGCTATCCAGCCCACAAACTTGAATTCCTTGCCCTGAAATGGAGTGTGACAGAGAAATTCCAAGATTTTTTGTATGGAGCAGATTTCACCGTTGTCACTGATAGTAACCCGCTGACCTACGTTCTGACTTCAGCAAAACTGGATACTACAGGACATCGCTGGTTGGCTGCCCTGTCCACCTATTCATTCAACCTTCTGTATCGAGCTGGCAAGCGGAATTTTGATGCGGATGCTCTCTCACGACGACCTAATCTGTACCCCGAGGATGATTCTCCAAATGATCGTGAACTTATCCATCAGTTCATTGCCCAGCACACAGCTGACTCTGATATTATCTCCAGGGACATCGTGGATGCAATCTGCCAAAGTCATCTGACACGAGTTGCACAGCCAGATGACCGAGGTCAGCTTGGTTTCACATTAGTAGAGTCCCTGTCAATCATGGCTGACGCTATTCCTGATGATTGCAACCCTGAAGGCCCTTACCAGCTCCCAGTCATTCCCGCTCTCGACATTAAAGGAAAGCAGCACGCTGATCCTTGTATCCGAGAACTTATTCACCAGCTTGAGACAGGGGAAAAGATTCCACCCACTGCACGAGCAGAGCTTCCTGAACTTCCCTTCCTGCTTAGAGAATGGTCCAAATTGGAGCTTAAGGATGGAATTCTGTACCGGAGGAGACGAGAAAACGAAGAAGTTTCGTATCAACTTGTTCTTCCGGAGGATCTACGTCCATGGGTCCTGAGGAAACTCCATGACGAAATGGGCCATATGGGGATTGAACGCACCCTCGATCTTGTTCGCTCAAGGTTCTTCTGGCCCAGAATGGCTACGGATGTGGAACGGAAAATCAAGACTTGTGGTCGTTGTGTGCGCAGAAAAGCTCTGCCAGAGAAAGCTGCCCCTCTTGTTAATATAAGAACATCACGACCACTTGAGCTTCTTTGCATGGATTTCTTAAGCCTTGAACCGGACTCTAGCAATACAAGAGACATCCTGGTCCTGACTGACCATTTTACTAAATTCGCCGTTGCCATCCCCACGCCCAATCAAAAGGCAAAAACTGTGGCCAAATGTTTGTGGGAGAATTACATCATCTATTATGGTATTCCGGAGCGGATTCATACTGACCAAGGACGAGATTTCGAGTCGAAACTGATAAAAGAACTGTGTGAAGTCGCTGGGATAGAAAAGAGTCGCACCACCCCATACCATCCCACGGGGAACCCAGTGGAACATTTTAACCGTACGCTACTGGCTATGCTGGGAACGCTGGACCAAAAACAAAAATCAAAATGGAAGGACCATGTGAAGCCGTTGGTCCATGCCTATAACTGCACTAAGAATGAGGTCACAGGATTCAGCCCGTATGAACTTATGTTTGGAAGAACACCGCGCTTACCTGTGGACCTTGCATTTGATCTTCCTGTGAGTGAGGCTAAAAACAAGAACCATTATCAGTATGTTAAGTCCCTTAAGTCAAGGCTGGAGGAGAGTTTTAAACTTGCGTCCAAAACTGCAATGAAGACTGCTCTCCGAAACAAGGCTCGTTTCGATGGTCGTATGATTCCATCAGCGCTGGAACCAGGAGACAGAGTCCTTGTTTGAAACGTCCGCCTTCGAGGGAAACACAAGCTGGCTGATAAATGGGAGCAACAGGTTTATATCGTGGTTCATCGAGCTGGAGATCTTCCGGTTTATAGGATTAAACCCGAGACTGGTGTTTGACCTACACGGACACTGCATCGAGACCTTCTCCTTCCATGTGGCTTCCTAGAGGATAGTACAGAGGACTTGTCGCCTAGTGAGGATGCACCTGTCCTTAAACAACGGATTCCACTGCGGAAGGAGGAAACTGACTCCATCACTGACCCTCCTGCTGGTGAGGAGGATATGGACAGATTGTTCTCCTATAGTCTCAGTCCGCCTACAGTGCAGTTTACAGTGGAAAAGCTTCATGCTCCTGTTTCGGTTCCGTCTGCTGAAAACAAGCAGCCAGCACAGGCACTGGATCATCAGGTGGACTTTGGGGACTACAGGAACTTGGCTTCCTCTCCATCCCGTGATCCCTCGGTTGAGTCCAGCACGGAGATGTCTGATGTGGAGGATTTACCAGGGACTGTTGAGATTATGCCTGTTGAAGCCAGCTCTGAAGACCAAAATAGTGATTTAGCTGACCCCCCTACTGATTTACCTGATCCTGAGACTGACTTACCTGATCCTGAGACTGACTTACCTGCTCTTGAGACTGATTTACCTGATCCTGAGACTGACTTACCTGCTCTTGAGACTGATTTACCTGATCCTGAGGAAATACGTACTGACGGTGACTGTGTCTCTGACATGGCTGACCTTACTGTCCGGCGCTCAACACGACGCAGAGCACCACCTGACAGACTCCAGTATACCACCCGGGGTAATCCTCTGGTTTCCGTGGTTCAATCCATGTTGCATAGTTTGTCAGGTGCCTTGCTGGGCGGTCGTTCCTGACCGGTTTTATCCTGTCGCGTCCTGTTTATTGTAGTTGTTTTGCATGCAACGGGGCGTGCCTGGTTTGAAGTGGGGAGGGTGTAACCCACATAAGTCTGGTTTCCGTCGGTCCATGAAGGCATCGTCGGGTCATGTGACGACACACGTCAAGCTGTTAGACCAATCCTGTTCAACATAAGAGTAAGAGCTGCCGGTGCTTCTCCCTTGACAGAAGCCGGGAGGGAAGCTACCGGAAGGCTGCAACAGGTTGGTCCCGTGTAAACACTCTCTTTGCTGCGTGCGTATTTGTCCTTAACTTTATGTCTCTGTGGTACGTTCATAGCTACTAACCGTTATAGACATCGAGGGGTTTTCCCGGCAGAACATAATTAACGGATTGGATTGGTGAGTGATTATTGTTTTGATGCTACATGCTACAAACTTTTAGCATTGACATACCTGTAGTTGCAGGTTAATTGATTGTGATGATAATGCATTGTAAATGATTGATGCTAATTAATTTCTCATGTTTGCCTAGCATGATTACCTCAGATCAGAATTTACTTCTGAATGGTTTTATTGTATTAATGTGAAAAACTGGAAATTATTTCTAAACTGTTTAATTGTATTAATATGAACAGATTAAGCATTTGTGTGTTAACCAGGATGTTGTGTGTTAACCAGGATAAACTAGCTAGTGAATGGTTTTGATTAATGTTAATAGTTGGTCTTGTTGTTTAATGCAGGCCAGGTGTGCCCTGTTGGGTACAAACCCTGATGGCGAGCTAGACCACGGAATTGCACGGTTAACTGTTCCCCAGACAGCATCTTCTGGAGTCTGGTAGGAGGCTTTTGTAGCCATTTCCACTCCCACTCACACTGTTCGCAGTCATTTGGATTGAGTTGCGCGCACATGGACATTCAATTATTTTCATGGACTCCAAGAACTCTTATGGACAATTATTTATTCCACGCTTAAGTGTGGTGCCTATTCATTGAATATGAACTGTGAACATATGATGATGCCGGAACCGGTATTGGGGAATTGGGTTTGTAGATTATGACATGTGAGTCTGAAAGTATGAAATGTGGATTTAACATGAAATATTTATTTATGTGAACTGACTAAATGGCATGCCCTTTCTTTAAGCTCTTTGACTATAGAGGGTGTATATATTCTGCAGACTGTACAAAGTGTAAATATCACTGTCACCACTATATTTTGTAAATAATAAGGCACCAGCCATTCAAAGCTGTGTTTCGTGTCGTGTGGTTGCTGTACCTGAACCTCCCAGAGCTGTAACCTATCTTCTGATCCTAGCCTACAACAACTTTTAATATATTAGCATTTCTTATATATTTGCTACACAGGTCTAACATCCACTCATGCTCCCAGTGCCATTTTCATATAATCAGTATCCAAACTGATATTCCACTATCATATGCAGTTTCTTTATGTGCGGATGTTGTAGCATTCTTTCCCGAGATTGTTATTATCTCCAATAAAGGCTTACATTCAAAGTGTGAACTGTATCAACAAGTAGGTTAACTCATATCTCTTTATTGCAAGGTGTTTATGCTGCGCCACCTGCTCCGTGCATCTATGCACAGAGACCACTGGACACTGGACTGTGCCTGTATTATAAGGGGCAAGGTTGGCATAGACTTTGTAATTTAAATAATGCTGGAACAAAAGCCCTCTTTAAGTCCAGGACCACTGCTCCGACGATGTTTCCTTTATTCAGTGACTGTACAATGTTCTCTAGCAATGCAGATATAAATAATTCAGTGGAATATTTCTGTATTAGACCGTACTGTTGTGGTTGTAAATAATTTAGTATTTTTAAGTAATTGACTAATTGTTCAGAAACAATTTTTTTCTAATACTTTCTATATGCCTATAATTATTGGCATCAGCAGTCTTTCCCGACTTAAAGTTGGGTTTGACTAATGAGTTTTTCTATTGGTCTGAAAATTTTGCAGTTTTTATGGATGAGTTAATTATGCGTGTTAATGGCTGGATAATTATTTGAGCATATAAAAAAAGATCAATATTAAATATATCTTTGGAAAAAGTGGTATTCAGATTGACTGATTTGCGGTATTCTATTGACCGAGCTACTTCTTTGATGGAAAAAATTTTCTCATTTGCTTCATTAGTGACATTTACATTATTTTTGATTTTCTCATCATTCACAAATTTGGAAGCAAGATAATGTACCGACTGCATGAAAAAAAATTAAATGCATTTGCAACTTGAAGAGAATCTGAAAGATTTTTCTCTCAAATTTGTAATTCAAATCTATCATTTGTACTGACATTAGGTTTAGCTAATCTATGGATTTGTCTCAAGAGTAGCTCACTGTTTCCTTTAGCTTCAGTTAATGTTCTATATAGTATTTTTAAATTTTTAAATTGCACAGTTCTTTCATTACTCTGGCTCTTAGCCCTTTAAAGGGCCTATATAATGCAAAATCAAGTTTATGGAGTTTTCAATCATCTGGTAATGCAATTTTCTCCCAGAGTGGTTTTTGGCTTAATTCGCTCATGTCTGAGTAACCCTGCTGAATCCTGCACCGCCATCTCTTGGAAAATAACTGAGTATAAATAAAATATAAATAAAATATGTCACTATGTTACCATTAGGAAGTACTAGAGGTGTCTGCACCGCCCCTGCTGAGAGAGAAGAGCACCTCTGGTAAAATTGCAAATACATCCTCCACCTTCTCAACACTTGTTTGTTGGATCTTTTACTTTCTCTTTGAAAACGCCCGTTTGGCTGCATGGATTACAGGATTTCATTCTACATTCCTAAAGAACAGCCTTTAATATAAAAATTTTTCAAAATGGTACTTGGTGCACTGTCAGACTCCGGGTCGAGATAAGGCTCAGGGACTGGGGGAGAAGAGGAGTGGAGCGCGCGTGGGGGTGGGGTGTGTGTGCGTGGGGGGTGTTGCAGAAGGTAGGATTACAGAGAAACGAGCCGTTTTACTTAATGTTCAAACATTAACTACAGGATACAAGTTCGATTTTAGGTCGAATTAATACTATTTAACATCAGCGGTAACATTTTATCATATATATGTCTATCCCAGAAGTTCAAAACTGTAAAATAGCATGATATAGTCCCTTTAATGGATCCCAAATAATTTTTACATGATTAACTGTTTCAAAAAAAAATATTGCTTCTGTTTTATTATTGCTTGTAAATACAATGTTGTATTAATAACTTTGCCTCTATGTAATCTATTTAGTTTTAGATCCTGCCGCCACGTCTCCCACATTCGCAATCCTTACTTCCAAATAATCTAAGCAGGTGCCATGAGCAGCTAGCTCGGGTTCCTCCGATGTCAGGGAGCAGGTGCCTTTCACTATCCGTGTTATCGATCCAGTCCTTCTGACGGATTCCATCTCTCCCCTTTTGATACGTGGTTGCAGGCCCTCCACTAGACCAGCAGCTGAGGCTTATGCCAGCTCCTTAAACAAGCCCAATGTAAAATCATGCTCAGCCACCTCGACAGTGTTCCGCCTGGTCAACACTGATTTCCATCCTTTTATTGCAGTTTGGGCCTAGATTAAGCTGGATGTCTCCCGCTAGGAGAATTAGGAGGGAGAGATATGCTGCCAAGCGCACATTACCTCTTTTCCTGTTAATTAGATCTGTTTTGGATATTACAGGAAACTTTCTACAGTTCTGAAGTGAATTGTAAATAGTTAGACGACCATATCCAAAGAGGTGTACTTCATGACGCCGTTTGTTCAGGCCAGGTGTGCCTTTTACAGACGTGGACAAAATTGTTGGTACCCTTCATTAAATAAAAGAAAAACTCATAATGGTCACAGAAATAACTTTAATCTGACAAAAGTAATAATAAATAAAAATTATATAAATGTTGACCAATGAAAGTCAGACATTGCTTTTCATCCATGCTTCAACGGAATTATTTAAAAAATAAATGCATGAAACAGGCCTGGACAAAAATGATGGTACCCACAACTTAATATTTGGTTGCACAACCTTTTGAGGCAATCACTGCAATCAAATGATTCCTGTAACTGTCAATGAGACTTCTGCACCTCTTAGCAGGTATTTTGGCCCACTCCTCATGAGCAAACTGTTCTAGTTGTTTCCGGTTTGAAGGGCGCCTTTTCCAGACAGCATGTTTCAGCTCCTTCCAAAGATGCTCAATAGGATTGAGATCAGGGCTCATAGAAGGCCAGTGTTTTCCTCTTAGCCCTTCTTGGGTGTTTTTAGCTGTGTGTTTTGGGTCATTTTCCTGTTGTAAGACCCGTGACCTGCGACTGAGACCATGCTTTCTGACACTGGCCAGCACATTTCTCTCTAGAATCCCCTGATAGTCTTGAGATTTCATTGTACCCTGCACAGATTCAAGACACCCTGTGTCAGATGCAGCAAATCAGCCCCAGAACATAACCGAGCCTCCCCCATGTTTCACAGTAGGGACCGTGTTCTTTTCTAGATATGCTTCATTTTTCCGTCTGTGAACATAGAGCTGATGTGCCCTGGCAAAAAGTTATATTTTTGTCTCATCTGACATTCTCCCAGAAGCTTTGTGGCTCGTCAGCATGTAGTTTGGCATACTGCAGTCTGTTTTTTTTAATGATTTGTCCTCTCCTTGTTCGTCTCCAATGTAGCCCTCTTTGGCTCAAACAGCGAAGGATGTTCCGATCTGACACTGATGTTCCTTGAGCATAAAGTTCAGCTTGGATCTATTTTGAAGTCTTTCTAGGCTCTTTTGTTACCATTTGGATTATCCGTCTCTTTGATCTGTCATCAATTTTCCTCCTGCAGCCACGTCCAGGGAGGTTGGCTACAGTCCCATGGATCGTACATTACTGAATGACATGTGCAGCTGTAGTCACAGAAACATCTAGCTGCTTGGAGATGGTCTTATAGCCTTTACAGTTAACATGCTTGTCTATGATTTTCTTTCTCATCTCCTGAGACAACTCTTTCCTTTGCTTCCTCTGGTTTATATTGAGTGTGGTACACACCACGTCACCAAACAACACAGTGACTACCTGGAGTCCTATATATAGGCCCACTGAGTGATTACAGGATTGTAGACACCTAGGATGCTGATTAGTGGACATACCTTGGATTAACATGTCCCTTTGGTCACATTATTTTCATTCTTTTCTAGGGGTACCATCATTTTTGTCCAGGCCTGTTTCATGCATTTATTTTTTAAATAATTCCGTTGAAGCATGGATGAAAAGCAATGTCTGACTTTCATTGGTCAACATTTATATAATTTCTATTTATTATTATTTTTGTCAGATTAAAGTTATTTCTGTGACCATTATGAGTTTTTCTTTTATTTAATGAAGGGTACCAACAATTTTGTCCACGTCTGTAACTGTTGTTTTTGCTCATTCATTTGTTGTTGTCAGAGCTTTTGGTTCCCTGAGAGAATTCCGTTCTCACTGTTTATTACTCTCAGATTTAGGCCATTGTCCAAAAACGTCCACATAATTGCCAAAATATAAGTTTAATGGCAGAAGTAGGTGCCGGGGGAGCACGAAGCACAACTAACCGTGCACCATGATGATTTACAAGCAGCGATCTGTATGATCTATGATTTTATATTTGAAGTTTCTGTCAAAATTATATTTGTGAAACAGCTCGTGTGCATTTGTGAAACAGATCATGTGCATTTATGAATTCATATCACAAATTTTTCTCGAATTTATATTTGTGAACCACAGCATGTCTATTTGTGAAACAGACCTTGATGCATTTTCAAATGAGCATGTGCATTTGTGGAAAACACTACATGAGTTTATATCTAATGAGACTTTTCGGCCTCCATAAAACAGCGCCCCCTATAGTCACAGAATCTGACTGTCACAGAAAATGGTGTATCACCATTGTTATGGTTTTGGCGGTGGCAATTCGCAAATAAATTAATTTGTCCAGTTTTATTGTTGTTTTTTTTGTCAAGCATGTATGTAGGCTACTTCTGCTGGGCTATTTGGTGGGATTTTTAGAGTGATTTAGAATAGGTAGAAGTGGGAAAAAAAATCACCCTATAGACCAGGGATTCCCAACTCCAGACCTCGAGGGCCAGTATCAATGTGAATCAGCTGTGTTGGAGCAGAGACACATCTAAAACCGGTAGGGCACCGGCTCTTGAGGCCTGGATTTGGGAACCCCTTCTATAAACCCACAAGGATGTTAGAAGTTAATTTTTAATACAAAAATACTTTACTGCCTGAAAATATTTTAACACCAAACACGCTTCACACCCTAGACAGAATGTCAAAAGTGTACAGATCAGTAAAAAAAGGGTCGTTATCTGATGTCTTTGATTAAACTGGGTATAACCTTTTATTAAACTATGACTTTACTGTGACAGTAGTTTAGTTCAACTTACATCTACATGTTTGCATAGGATTGATGTGGAGTTTTTAAAAACTGCAACCTCTGTCTCTGGCCACACACGACACATAACAACATAACAACATAACAATGCTGTTCCCTTTCGTGAACTGAAGCTGAAGTAGTCACTTGCATATGGTCAGGGGTTAAATTCATTTTCCTTGAGTTTAATTAGTTCCACAGGGTCTCTTTGTTCGCTGGATCCATACAGATGTCAATGGGTCTTCATCTTTATTTTTACAAGTGAAAATTCTGATATCATGCATTGCAGTATTTCCGGGTGCATTTTCTTTAATCATATTTATTAGATTTGTTTTTCTACTCATTAACCGATATAATAAAAAATGTAGCAAAATAAAATACTATTTACGTAAATATGATTTTTTTTAAGTAAAATTACAGACTTTAAAAACGACTAAAAAAGTATAATTGCACTAAAAGCCTACTCAATTACACTAACACTATTAAAAGTAATTTGTTACTTTCCACCTCTGGTCATCACATCACAAAGTTTGGCGATCACATAACCCTAACCCCCCACAGGGGGCAATTTTTCATGCTGAGCAATTTGCAGGCTACTCTTGTGTGTTTTGTATGCATGTGCAGCACAATGGGAGAATGTTTACAGAATAGCAGACCTCTTGCTAGAGCTTGTATGCTACTTAAATTGCCTAATTTGCAGATCACTCTTAGATTACTGTTTTGTTTCTTTTTAATCGCCTCCTCTAGCAATGCTTGACGATTTATCACAGCCGTGTGCAGACCTTGGTCAAACGATGCCTATGGTTGTGTTTGTGTCTGGTATCAGTGTTTCCCTCAGTAAATTCTGGTCTCACATCACTATTTGGGTTTTCTGGGAAAGTTTAATTTACAAATCAAGCATTACCCTACCTGGATACAAGTTTTAAAATGGATTATCCTTTTATTTTCTTCTAAAAGTGAATCTCTTCTCGCCAATGTTCCATAAAGGCCAAAGTTGTGGAGTTTGTTCTGTTAAGAGATCTTCTAACCAGAGCTTCACGATCTTTCTCTTTGGACATCTCTTTTATACACTATTTTGTTTTGGTCTATCACATAAAATCACAATAAAACACAGTGAGGTTTGTAGCAGTAATACGGAAAAATGTGAGAAAGCTAAGAGGTTTGAATACTATCACAAGCCACAGTATAGACTGAGAAGAGGTTAAGTATGATTGTGTAAAAAGATGGAGAATAGAACCAATTAATTTGAAAGCAGTCACATTAAAATGCATCAAATCTGCCACAGGGCATAGGTTTATGCCAGCTGTTTGTCTTTCAGAAGGATTTCCCACAGAGGCAGAACCATCAGGGGCCACAGGAGGGTTGGAGTCAGGTGAAGGTGAATGCTGCTTGTTCCAGAACAGATTTTTAGTTTATCTGAAGAGAAACACACATGGTAAAGAAGATCCATGTTATTTAACTATGATCAGCTCAACAGAACACTGTGCAGTTGCTGAACTACAGATGACTGCACTGTGAAGCCCTGTACACAAATCCAAAACCATCACTGCTTACTCAGACTTAAAGTTATGTATCAGTTATACTTCTGAGACAAGTCAATAATTCATTATCATGCTTTGTAGGTAATTGATCAATGTTTTAAATGAAATAGCAAAAACCTATATTTCAACAGAATAGCAAGCACATCGAGAGATGGCCTTCACCACGTTTTTCAGCAAAATTAAATATCCTTACTCGGGTGTTTCTGTTTTTTTACACCACTGAAGTATAATATTTAGCAACATATGAGCCGCTTGCATTGGAGCAGTTCTGGGACATTGCTAGAAGTGGTGAAGTTGATAGGCAAAATAATTAGCTCAGTCCTTTCAGCTGTCATGTTTCTATAGGAAATGGCCCTTTAAGGAATTTGCTAAGACATCAGCATATCGCAATTGTTTCCACAGTGAGTGGATATCTGATCAGCGTCAAAAGGAGCCAAAGCATAAATAACAAGATATCAGCAAGGGAAGAAGGAATGGTTGCTGTGATTTGTCTTCTTGTTGTGGCTTTTTAAATTGTTTTCTTGTCATTTTGCTTTGCCAGCAACTCTTGTTTGGCAATGTATGCTGATATAATTTCCCCTCAGGGACAACCAATCAGTATAGATTAACCACAGCTCCCATCCAGCAACATTTCCGAGTACGTATCCCAGCAGGTACTAGTTGTTTAGTCTCAATTACTGTGGCTCAGTGGTAGAGTAGTTGACTTAACTTAGCGCTATACAGGTTCAGTCCATTTACCATTTACTTGAAAGTTCCTAAAAGTGGCAAGGAAAGTATTGCTTCCTGGTGAAATGGAGACATGGGCATACCATTAAAATGCATGGAAGTTCTAATAATGGAAACGGGCCTATAAGTCAAAGGTTGCTGAACCTAAATTTATTCTGCAGCAAAGTTTACAGACAAGTTGTAGGTTTTCCAAATAAAATTCTGCAGTCTGTAGACATTGCCAACAATAAAATAATAAAAAAGAGGACAGGTCTTACCCTGCTGTTAAAAACAGCCATATTTTCCCATGTGCGGACAGCTAACACAATTCTTAACCTTCTAATCATAAACTGGAAACAGTAAGTAGTTCGGAATACAGATCATCAGAATCAGAATCAGAATCAGAATCATCAGTCAGAAAGATCATCAGTCATTATAGTCGGAGACTTCAATATTCATGTTGATAGTGAAAGTGATAGTCTAAATACAGCTTTTAACATTATCTTAGACTCAATAGGCTTTACTCAAAATGTGCAGGGACCAACCCATTGCGGTCACCACACCTTAGACCTTGTGCTGACTTATGGCATTGACTGTGAAGAAATAACAGTCTTTCCACATAACCCTATCCTGTCTGATCATTTCCTCATCACTTTTAAACTTTCTCTAACAGATCATATAAAACCTGAAAGAAAACTTCATTATACCAGAACGTTATCAGACAATTCTGTAGCAAGTTTTAAAGAAGCTCTTCCAACTTTAATTTCCTCAGTACATAAAAGTACAATAGAAAACAGTGATTTAACTCGTAACCCCTCACAACTTGACGTTCTAGTTCATAGCATTAATTCCTCCCTGCGTCTGGCAATAGACAAAGTTGCCACACTGAAAAAGAAGGTGGCCAGCCTTAGAAGATTAGCTCCCTGGTTTAATTCAGAGCTACGTACCCTGAAGAAGAACGTTAGAAAACTAGAGAGAAAATGGCGCTCCACGCATTTACAGGATTCCTATTTAGTGTGGAAAAATAGTCTATTGCTATATAAAGAGCCTTCGAACAGCTAGAACAGCATATTATTCATCTTTAATCGAGGAGAATAAAAATAATCCTAGGTTTCTTTTTAATACAGTTGCTAAACTCACACAGGATCATAGCTCTATCGAGCCAACCATTCCCCAAGCTCTTAGTAGTGATGACTTCATGCAATTCTTTATAAATAAAATAGACTCTATAAAAAATAAGATAATTGGGAACCTTCCCAATATGCTTGTTTCCTCCCAAGTTAATTAGGCAACATAAAAAATGGTTTAACCTAATATATGCTTAAACTGCTTTAATGCAGCCGAAACTTCTGATGTACTAAAATTATTAGCTTAATCTAAACCTTCAACTTGCGTTTTAGACCCAATCCCAACTAAACTCTTAAAATAAGTTTTCCCTCTGATCGCTTCTCCAATTTTAGATATAATGAATCTATCCTTAGTCAATGGATATGTACCACAGGAGTTTAAGATAGCTGTAATTAAACCTCTACTTAAGAAACCATCTCTTGATCAAAACGACTTAATTAACTATAGACCGATATCTAATCTTCCCTTCTTATCTAAAATTCTTGAGAAAATAGTTGCACACCAGATATGTGAGCATTTAAACAATAATGAGCTGTTTGAGAAGTTTCAGTCAGGCTTTAGAGCTCATCATAGCACTGAAACAGCTCTGGTGAAGGTTACTAATGATATTCTCATAGCCTCAGACAATGGACTGGTGACCATTCTGGTCCTGTTAGATCTCAGTGCTGCCTTTGACACTGTTGATCACAATATTCTCATAGAAAGCTTCAAAGTGTCGGTATAATAGGAACAGCACTAGGTTGGTTTAAATCTTATTTGTCTAACAGATTTCAGTTTGTTCAGGTAAATGATAAATCTTCCTCAACCTCAATAGTTACTTGCGGAGTACCACAGGGTTCAGTGCTTGGGCCGATTCTTTTTACTATATATATGCTTCCTATTGGTAAAATAATTAGGCAGCATGGGATAAATTTCCATAGTTACGCAGATGATACACAGCTATATCTATCCATAAATCCTGATGAATCCAATCAGTTAGGTAGACTACAGGCATGTCTGGAAGACATAAAAATTTGGATGACTCTAAACTTCTTGCTTCTGAATTCTGATAAAACAGAAGTTGTCGTCTTTGGACCAGAAGCTCTGAAAAAGAAACTACTTAGTCAACCCCTTCACCTAGACGGCATTAAATTAGCCTCCAGTAATAAAGCAAAGAACCTCGGTGTTATTTTTGACCAAGATATGTCATTTAGATCTCACATTAAAGACGTCTCTAGGATTTCCTTTTTTCACCTTAGGAATATTGCAAAAATTAGAACCATCCTGTCCAGGAATGATATTGAAAAACTAGTCTATGCCTTTATTACTTCAAGACTGGATTATTGTAACTCTTAATTATCAGGTAGTCCACAGAAAACAATTAAAAGTCTTCAGTTAGTCCAAAATGCTGCTGCTAGGATTCTGATGAATATTAAAAGAAGATATCACATTCCCCTGTTTTAGCTTCTCTTCACTGGCTCCCAGTAAAATCTAGAATAGAATTCAAGATCCTCCTTCTGACATATAAAGCTCTTAATAATCTAGCTCCATCATATATAAGAGACCTGATCGTTCCATATGTTCCTAACAGGGCCCTTTGCTCTCAGACTGCAAGTTTACTGGTAGTTCCTAGGATTTCTAAAAGTAGAATGGGTGGCAGATCTTTCAGCTATCAGGCTCCCCTCCTATGGAACCAGCTCCCAGGGTTGGTTCTTGAAGCAGACAATTTGTATATCTTTAAAACTAGGCTTAAAACTTTCCTCTTTGACAAAGCTTACAGTTAGAGATATGTTAATAGGCAGTTAGAGACGGGTTAGACAGGTAGCTAGGAAGACATAGGTTAATGTTAGTAGCCAGGTAGAGTGTCAAAAGCTAGGAAGGGATATGAAGAGGTAGAGTAGCTACGTAGAGATAGGTTAATGTAAGGCAGGTAGAAAGTGTTAGTAGCTAGGTCTCCTAGTAGCTAGGAGACAGGTTAATGTTAGTAGCTATGCTGCTTTAGGCTAGGCTGTTGGAGGACATTATTAGGGTCTGTTCCTACTTTCTCTCCTACTTCTCCCCAACTGCATGATGTGCTGTCAATTCAAGCGCTAACCTGTTTTCTCTTAGTCTCTTCCTACAGTAGGTGCTCCTGACCCGCCCTGCTTGAGTGACTTAAAGTTCTCTACGTCCTGCAACAAACTTCTGCATCAGTTCTTTTGTTCTTTCTGTGTCTCTGTTCTGTGTCTCTGTTCTGTATTCTCCAAACCACAGACGGTCTCGGCAGATGACCGCTTGTGCTGAGCCTGGTTCTGCCGGAGGTTTCTTCCTGTTAAAAGGGAGTTTTTCCTTTCCACTGTCGCTTCGTGCTTGCTCAGTGTGAGGGGTTGCTGAGAATTACACGACGCAATCTTCTGTGGTTCTCTAATTTCTACATTAAACATTGTATTGTAATAACTCTTCTTGTAAAATGCCTTGAGATGACATCTGTTGTGAAACGGCGCTATATAAATAAACTGAATTGAATCTATGAAATGTTCTGTGGCCTAAGAAAACATCACCCAACCTATCTATTATGGGTCTGGTCATTCACTAAAAACTGTATAACATTGGAAAACCAATTTAACTTCCTTCAACAAATGTTTGTAATACTTGGTTTTAACCAGTATTTCGACATGTGGTGCCATGGTTTTATTTGTTGGTTATCCTTACCTACAGGAGTCTAGTGTAGTTTACTTTGGTCTGAAACTGTCAGTGTGTGTGTGTGTTGGTGTTCCCTCACCGGCCAATGACGCCACTCCTCAGAGGAGTGGCAGCATTGGCTGGGAGGGTTCGGAGCTCCCGGTCATAGTATGGACCGACCACAAGAACTTACTCTACCTCCATGCAGCCAAAAGATTAAACCTCCGTCAATACCACTGGTCTCTCTTTTTCTCTCGTTTTAACCTCAATATAACTTACAAGCCTGGTTCCAAGAACATCAAACCTGACGCTCTGTCCCGCCAGCATTCATCTGACGACCATGCCGACGCTCCTGCACCCATCCTTCCACCCTCCTTCTCAGTAGCATCCCTCACCTGGGAAATCGAGTCCCTTATCAAGCACGCTCAAGTCAACGAGCCTGACCCTGGTGGGGGGTCCTCCGCACCGTATCTTCGTCCCATCATCTGTCTGCTCCAGAGTCATCCAATGGGGGCACACTTCCGAACCATTGCACTCCTCCGTCGTTATTTCTGGTGGCCAGGGCTCAATAAAGACGTGAGAGAGTATGTTTTGGCTTGTCCTGCATGTAACCGCAACAAAGGTTTATCATCAGCCCGCCTCATGTCTCCTTCAACCCTTCTCCATCCCAGCTCGGCCCTGGTCCCACATCGCCCTAGACTTCGTCACCGGACTGCCCACGTCACATGGCAAGTCAGTCATTCTAACCATTGTTGACCGTTTTTCTAAGACTTGCCACTTGCCACTACTTACCAGATTACCCACTGCAGCCCAGACCGCCAAGCTCCTCAGCCTTCACGTTCTCCGGCTTCACGACATCCCGGTGGAGATCCTCTCGGATCGGGGTCCTCAGTTCATTTCCCGTATGTGGAGGGACTTCTGCGCAGCTCTTGGGGCCCGGACCCAACTAACTTCAGGCTTCCACCCACAATCTAACGGCCAGTGCGAGAGGCTGAACCAGGAGCTGGAGAGTTCCCTTCGCTGCGTCTGCGCAACTAACCCTTCCACCTGGAGCTCCCATCTTCCCTGGGTCGTGTACAATTCCCACATCTCAGCAGCCACCGGGGTCTCCCCCTTTGAGGCCTCCCTCGGGTTCCAACCGTCTCTCCTCCCTGGCTCTATTCCCAATTCCTCCATTCCCTCTGTCCGTTCTCACATCGGGTCATGCAGAAGAGTTTGGGAGAAGACCAGGGCAGCCCTCCAACGCTCATCCGCCCAAAACAAGCGTTATGCTGACCTTCACCGTCGCCCTGCTCCCCAATATACACCTGGCCAATTAGTATGACTGTCTGCCAGTGACTTTCCCTTGAAAGGAGTCCCAAGGAAACTGGCACCTCGCTTCCTAGGGCCTGTCAGGGTGTGTGTGTTGGTGTTCCCTCACCGGTTTCTCCACAGAGGACGCAGCTCGTTGTCATCTCCCAGCTGATCGTGGTTAAGACAATCAAGGAGCGGCAGTTAAAAGGGGAACGCTGACTGGGAGCAGACACCAGATCGTTTGCTTTGTTGGATGGGTAACAAGCTTTGTTCCAGCCCTAGAAACTCTGTGATTCCACTGTTGGTTACTCTCACCCTGCCTTCTCTTCTGCCAGCAGTTGATCGCCTTCCCGAGTAGTTTCCATCTAGCCTTTCTGTGAAGCAATCTCAGCCTGTGGCGCCTGCTATCCCTGGTCCTCCTGTCGCTCTCCTGCTGCTCGCTCCGAGTTCAACCAAGCACTGCCTCTGCCTGTCCACCCTCAATCACCTAGGAAATCGGAACAACCTGGACGGAGTTTACTCTGGACACAACACGTCACCCTTCCCCCCTGAGCTGAGGATGATCAGACTATCCAAGTAAGCCAAAATTCCATTCCTGCTTCCCCTCTGATTCAGGGTAACCCACTCACCTCCATCTCCTCTGACCCTCAGTGGCTGCCTCCCTCCCAAGCTCCGTTCTGAGGATCCTACCCCAAGCTCTGCAGAGTCTCTCACGCTGTTCATTTCCTGTGGGGCAATCAATAAATCATTGTTTATATGATACTCATTGTTTCTGCTGGTCATTTGTGTGTCCGCACTAGAGTCCAAAGGAACAAAACATGACAGAAACAACCCAAAGTCATTCAAAATGGTAGTCTGTTGGAGAGCTATCCAATGCTATAAAGGCAATGTTAACTGGAGCAGCAGATTGTTAAGAGCTGTAAATGGTAAATGGACTGATCTTATATAGCACTTTTCTAGTCATACTGACCACTCAAACCGCTTTACATTGAAGCCACATACACCCATTCACACTCACATTCATACACCGATAGCCAACATGGCTTGGTAGGATGATGTAGAAATTTTTGGGGCTAAGTGTCTTGGGCAGGTGCACATCGACATGTGACTGGAGGAAGCTGGAATTGAATTTACGACCCTCCGATTGCAAGCCAACTACTCTACCCCTGAGCCACAGTCGCCCCAAATAGCCCACACTCCTTGTAAATTGCCATCTTTGGAGAAAATGTGCTACATCAGCTTTGAGAGCTGTGGCCTTTGGCTTAATTACAGGCTGCTTATGATGAATGCATGAAAATAAGATTGTTCAATAACTTGAGTCTTAAGTAAAGTCTGGAGTCTTCAGACAATGAGCCTTAGTGAAGTGTGAAGTTTTTAAAGTGAAGTGTCAATCAAGTGCAAGCGGGAAACTTTGGATGCAATTCATCAACATTATCATCATCATCAAGAGCAAGTGAGAAGACATGGCAATTTACCCTAATGATTTATAATGCTTACTCGAGTAGCTAAACATGCAGTTTAAAATAGAATTATGTCAGATACTAACCTGTCTTTCCCTGATCATGGATCAGTTGGGTTTTAGATTCCCTTCTGCTTTTTCTTGTCAGTCTGCAGGTGTAGTTGGTCCAGTTGATTGGCGGCTGTGGTTCAGTGAAATGTTGACATGAATCTCCAAATGCACTTCCCAGAAGAGTCCCATTCGAGAAGAACTCACAGCTGAAGGATGGACAGTTTTCACATCCATTACATGGTGGATAAAAACAGCTCAACCTATAAAAGAACAGTATGAATTATTCGAAAATGTTTATAATCTAATCTCATTAACTAGCATAAAGTTTGTGTTCAAACCTTATAGTTTCGTTCTTGGAGCAGACATTGAATATGCCAAAATCCCCTTCCTTTTTGGTGAAGACTGAGGCTACAATCAGATAGTAAGATGTAATGTCAGAAATATCAAACAATAGCTGATTTAGGTGCACTACAAGCGATTGCTGTATATTCTCAGGCCTAGTTTTTAGTCACTAACATTTTAACACCATAAAATATAAATACATTTAATTTCCATAAAATGGGTTCTGATAAGAAATTATGAACAGTCAATATCTGTGTATAATTCGGGTGATGTATGTGTCAGGGTGTAGGTAAGGATCCAAACTCAGAAGCGTAGTGCAAGGTGGCTTATTACAGTACAGATTGATGATGATGGTGGCGGTCTTGATGGCAGTAACGGAGATACAGGACAACGGGAGGGAGACAGCAGGCACACACATAGTGGACATCTGGAGTGGACATCTAAAGTTGACACCTGTAATGATCCGGTGCTGACTGAGGGAATGTGTTTGGTGTTTAGCCTCGTCATGGTTGCTAGGCAACAGGATATTTGCCAAGGTGGGGGCAGGAAAGCATCTGAAGGCTAGACCGTCCTAATTAACGGCTACTTACATCCGGTCTACCCGAGTAGCCCGAGTAACCTACAGGGTAGGCCGGGTCCTTTGAAGGATGCAGCCCCTGAATTTGGACACAGCCAATATCTTAGCTGTATTAGCTAAGTTACTAAATGTATTTCCCTTAGCAAAACCGATTAATTTTAAGGCTATGTCAACATAAGTCAGAGGTGACTTTTGCTCTTTTGAAAAGTAACAAGCCTTTAAAAGAGAATATTGATGCTGGTGAAAACCTTTTTTCATAAAAAGTCAGTGGTTATTAGCAAACAAAACCAGAGTAAATCTGGGTTTAACAAATTGTTATTTGAAATTGACAGACTGAAATTATTTGATACCTGCACAGCTGTGCATCTTTATCAATGAAGCTGGCAGTTTGGGACGACAGGAGTTGTGCTGTGTCAACATCAGCACTCTCAAGAAAATCTATATCAACTTGATTACCGTCAAGCAACCAAGCAAATACTTCAAATCTAAATTATATATCTCAAATTCTTGAAGAGTTAAATGCTATGTGGTACTCTGACTGAATAAAAAACAAATGCAGCAAATTTACGATCTTGTTAATGGAAGTTAGTCCTGAGTTTTTAGGGTTGACACATAAATTCTGTAGATTGCTAGTTACACAGACCATTCATCATTATTCACTCAACTCATGAAGCCAGCTTAAGCCTAGTTTGTACTTCTCCAACAGCAATTTTGCACCCAGACGCAGATGTATTGACAGAGACATTTTTAGTTCATAGAATTCCATTTCTTTCTCTCTGTTCTTAGTTAATGTTTGTGTTGCAAAGCAATACTGACCAAAAAAGCAGGGGGTGCTAACTCTCATGGCGGGTGTGACTACTGTTGCAGCATAATTTCTGGTTAATTAGTTTTTTTCTTCAGCTTGTGAATGCCTTCCCCTTCAAGAATCAATGGATGACAGAAAGTAATTTTGAATAAGCTTTAAAGGTTTTTACTAGAATTCCAGCTCATAGAATAGTCTAAAAACACATGTAAACAAACACAGCATCCTTTTTTGTTGTTTCTCTACACCGCCTGGTACTCAGAATTCCCCAAAGACCAGATTAGATGAATTATCCTTTCAATATAAATCATGCAGTGCCCAAATGTTGCATTAACTACTGATTACAGTGAGTATAGAGCATTGTTTTAGTGAAACGATCTCTGGCTGTTGTAACTGACCAATTTCATGCATACACTCTCCGATGATGGAGACGAACAGTTAGAAAATTGGGCTTGACTCCATCTGTCCTTGCGTAGGTGACGGAGAGCACTTGCGTCGACTGATAATGGCGCTGCGTCAACCTATGTCTGTCAAAATGCAGTAGTATAAACAACGCTTTACTCCTATATAAGTTGTTGACATGGAACTGAGTCTGGGGGGTAACTGACTTCTAACCGCCTCGCTGTAATGATCCTTTCACAAAACACATGAAGGCAGCAAAAAGGTATCTTGGTACAAAACTAATTTTATGTGTTATATGTTCTTTATCGCCTAATCATGTAAAGTGCCTTGAATTACCCTATAGTTAAAAGTCTGCTATAAAGATAAAAATGTGTTGCCTTTTCCTTTCCTTTCCCCCTCTCACTCTTCTCTTCTGCTTCTGCCTTTACTCTACTTTTATTTTCCTTTTATTTCTTTATTTTAAAGTTTTCCCTAAGTGACTTTGTAAACAGTACTCAGTACCAGACAGAATTCCTCTTTTTGGACTATTTTATAAAAGACCAATGATTATAAAATGGCTTTCTGCTCTGCTGAAGCTTTTCAGGAACTATTACAAAGAATGCATGATATGGAAATGAAAATTCGCCACCTTGAGGAGAGCACAGAAAACAATACAACTGTGGTGATGGCATGCAGGAATCATCAACCTGGCAGCCCAATGCCAGCTACACTGAATGTGACCCCTCCAAACAGATGATGTCTATCAGGAAGAACTCACTCAATTGAGCCCTGGCCACCTCTCAGATTCCGCGAGACACCCAAGAGAAGAAAGCAAAGTCGAACGAAATCCCCAAATGGAAACAAGAGATTTGAATCCGCCTTGAAAAACAGATTTACACCTCTCAGCTTCCCACCTCCCAGCTCCCTAAGAAGAAAAGATGAAACATTACCACCAGCTACTAAACAAGGTCGCCAAAATAAAACAAGCCACAAGAAACGGAGAAAGAAAAACCCTGAGGCAGAGGTATTGAACATCTATGTCACACCAGTGTCTTTAATTGTCCACAGCTGACAGTGAAACAAATCTCTGAGAGAATTCAATCGATCATCAAGAATAACCCAGGTTTTGAGAAACGGGTTGTTCATGGTGCAGCTGCTAATATACCTCTCAGACAATCTGAAATTCTAAAACAAGACTTTCTGAACTTACTGCTAAAACTGAACAAACTCAAGTTAGAGCTTTTTATCTCTGTGGTTCAAACGGACGAACAGTTCCGCAGAATAATCTCTTTTAACAAGTTTGTCAAATCTGTCTGTGCTGGTTGCTCAAATACATTTATAAACATCTTTAAAGTCTTCTGTGGAGCAAAGCACCTGTTTACAAGAAATGAATGCAACAAACAACAGTTTAGGTCAGAGAAACTTTCTATCAAGATTGTTTTCCCATGTGAACTCCAAGGCCCGCTTCTTTTCCCCAAAGAAAGATTACAGTGGCAAATGTCCCTGCTTGTCTTTTGCTGACTGTCAGAGAGGAAGGACATGTTTTTCCTCTCCTGCCACTAACCCTCTCGCTCCCCCTCTCGCTCCCCCCTGCTCTGTTTTTACTTCTACTTTTATTCTACTTTTTTATCCTTTTTATTTCTTTACTTTAAAGTTTTTCTATAGTGACTTTGTGGACATTACTCAATTTCAGACAGATACCAGATGGATTTCCCTGGAACAGATTTCCCCCCTGTCTTTTTTGTGTTTGGACTACTTCACGAAGAACTAAGGATTACAAAATGGCCCTCTGCTCTGTCGAGGCTTTTAAGAATCTACCACAAAGAATGCATGACATGAAAATAAAAATCAGATGCCTTGAGGAGAATGCCAAAAACAATAAACTCTGCCAGTGGCATCCAACAATCAACAACCTTTGCAGGTTGATGCCAATAACACAAAGTAAGACCCCTCCGAACACACGGCTTCTTTCAGAAAGAGCTTCCCATTCATCAGAGCAGTGGTCCCCCCTCAGATGGGAGACACCCAAGAAGAGGAAAGAATGTCGAAAGAAACCCAAACAAGAAACAACTCTAATTATCCCTTTAAAAACACAGATTTTCACCTATCAGCTCCTCAACCCCAGTTCGCTGAGAATCCTACCTGCAGAACAAGGTTGCCAAAATGCAAATAAAAATAAAACAAATTGCATGAAAAGGTTAAAGAGAAAGCCCAGAGGGAAAGTGATTGCCATTATTCACGAGGGTTCGATCAAAAGATATTGAACAATTATGCATCAACACGAGTGTCCTTCATTTTCCACAGATGAGAATTCCATTGATTATTGAGAACAATGCAGAGCTGGAAAAACTTGTTCATGCTGGAGCCGCTGATATTTCTCTGAAACAATCTGAAATTCTAAAGAAAGACTTCTTGGATTTACTACAGAATTTTAAGAAACCACAAGATAGATCTTCTCATCTCTGGCCCAATTCCAGCAACGCTATCAGATGAACAGTTAAGCAGAATGCTATCATTTAAAAGGTTTGTTAAAACTGTTTGTGCCGAACGCTCAATTAACGTTTTTTTGTGGAATGAAATACCTGTTTACAAGAAACAAATGCAGCCTCAGCAATAAAGGTAAGAGGCTTTATCTCTCAATTATTTTTTTCTCATGTGAACTCGCCGCTCTGTGCTCAAACCAAAATTATGATGTCAGACTCAGCTATGCCAGTATCAGCTGAGGCACACAATTAACATCAACCACCCCCATTATCTCCAAACGACCCTGAACAAGCAGTTACAGCCCCCGCCAGAGACATATTAGATGACCCAAAAGGCAGCTGATGCGAACCAGCTGGAACACACAAAGATAAACAAAAGTGTCACCCTGAGCAAGATGTCTCAGCCCCCTCTAGAGATAAATCAGCTGAGTCAAACATCAGGAAACAGAGACGTAATCCCTCCACACCATCATCCTCTGCTTCTTCACCATCCATATCTCCATTTAGGTCCTTCTCTGAAGCCCTTCAAAGTCAAATGAAGAGATGTCCTTCTTACAGCAAAACTTGGATCACATACAAATTATAAACAATGTGGCAATTGAAGAATATTCTATCTTTGTGAACACTTTTATATGCATTTTTGTATAACCTGCTTTACATATATTTGGGTAAACATGTTTATATGTAGTTTCATATAACCTGCCTTGTTATTTCAAAAAGGAAAAAGCTAGTTTCACAGAGGTGAAGGATAAGTTGTTTTTACAGATGTAAAGGGAAGTATTGTACCAGTACAGGATTCCTCCCTTTTGTTGGGCCGAAACTAGAAGAGATGAGAAAAACTCCTTAGGTAGGATACAGAAAAATATTGAAGGTCGGTCAGTGAGTCTAAACTATGAAAAAATACTGGATGTAACCAGATCATGTGATGCTTTGCTGTGTTCATTAAAAGAGATGTGCCCTGTTTAATCGGTGCTACACTTTGGGTAAGCCCGTCCTGCGCAGGTACCTGTCCCAAAATCCAGATCTGGTGTATGTTTTTTCTTCTTGCCTCCTGGAACAGATAAATGGACTGGACTTATGTGGACTGGACTTATATAGCGCTTTTCTAGTCTTACTGACCACTCAAAGCGCTTTACATTGAAGCCGCATTCATACACCGACACCCAACATGGCTCGGTAGGACAATGTAGAATTTGGGGGTTAAGTGCCTTGCCCAGGGGCACATCGACATGTGACTGGAGGAAGCTGGAATCGAACCTACGACCCTCCGATTGCAAGCCAACTACTCTACCACTGAGCCACAGTCGCCCTTGCCATTGACTGAGCCCGCCGAGGACTGGCTGGATCCTCATTAATTGAATAAAGTAGCAATTTGATTGATGGGTGGTGTTCATCCACAACAGAGGACAACTTGGAGATAAAATTTAAAATCCAGCACTCCCCACTAAACCTCACAGTGTCTGATATCTGATATCGACCTGACACCAATTCTAGACTGCATATTACTCAGCAAAATGTGTCCGGTCACTCTGAAAGTGAAAGTAACATTCCGGTAATAATGACCAAGAGATCTTTACACACAAAAAACACATACAACCGAACAACACAGAATGTAAAAATAATATCTTGTAAAAATAACCTCTCAACCACTGAAATAATTATTAAGGTACTTACATTAAATATTAAAATAGCTGCATTAAAAAGTAGATCTCTATCAGGGAAGTTACTCTTAATCAATGAATTCATCATTACACAATATATACATGCTCTGTTTCTTTAGAAACATGGCTAGTTAAGAATAACAAACAAACAGTAATGATAGAGACCTGTCCAGCAAATTATCATTTCATTAGTGAAAGCAGAAAAAACTGAAGAGGTGGATGCCTGGCTACAATCTTCCATAGCTCTCTAAACCTGAAAAAAGTTTCACTAGGTGAAATTGAATTGTTTGAATATTTGGCTGTTGCCACAAATGAGCCAAACAAAGTCCTATTTCTAAGAATAGGCCACCAAAACGTAACACAAACTTTTTTAACGACCTCAATGACATTTACTCCACTATTTGTATAGACTATGACCAGTTAATAATTGTGGGAGATTTTAACATCCATACTGACATTCCTCAAAATACAGGGACAAAAGCATTAAACAACACCCTCTATAATTTAGACCTAATCTATCATATTAATTAACCAACGTATAACGTTGGGGCGACTGTGGCACAATGGTAGAGTTGGCTTGCAATTGGAGGGTTGTAGGTTCAATTCCAGCTTCCTACAGTCACATGTCGATGTGCCCCTGACTAGAAAAGCGCTAAGTAAGTTCAGTCCATTTACCATTTACAACCGAGGACACACTCTAGACCTCGAAATACCCTGTGTTTAAAGTGTGCTATACAAATAAAATTGCCTTGCCATATTAGCAAAGACTTAAATATCTCTAACACCGTGGTAACTGAAATTGCATTACCTGACCAATTATGCATCTCATTTGAAACCATGATCTTAGCTAAAATTTCTAACCCAGTAAGACCTTTATTAAAAAAAGGTTGGTATTACAGTAACAAACTGACATTGAACTTGAAAAAAACTAAATTGATGGTGTTTGGTAAACGACCTCTTGTTGACAGCTCTGCTGAAATCTTTAAACAAATTTACTGCTCTACCTCACCCCCCCAATACCCACCACCCCCACTACCCAACACACACTCTGTTAACAACCTGGTAGATAACTTTTTCTCTAAAGTCTCAGACATCATTAATACATTTGCTCCAATTAAAGTAAAAGTAGTCTCAGGTAGATACAAGTCTCTATGGACCAGCAATCCTCTAGTACGCAGCGGAAAAAGGGAGTGCCGTCAGGCCGAAAGAAAATGGAGGAAAACTCAACTCCAGGTTCACTATGAGATCTACAAAAACAGGTTGAACAAATATAACTTAACCTTGATAACTGCAAGGGAATCATTCTTCCCTGAAATCATTAACAAAATTTTATATAACGCTCAGACTTTATTCGCAACAGTTTAAAGACTAACCAATCCTCCAGTGACAGCAGCTCCTGAGCTACACTCCACTAGGGCCTGTACTGAATTTGCCAACATCTTCACTGAAAAGATTCTAGAAATTAGAAGATCAATCTGTAAAGCAGCAACCAAACCACCAACATTATCATTTCCACTTAAAAATAATGCAGATAAGATGTCTGATTTCAAAAAACTGAATCAATCACATCTTGATGAAATTATTAAACAACTAAACATCTCCTCTTGCTGCCTCGATATCTTACCCACAGCTTTTTTAAAGAAAGTTCTCACTGTCATTAAGTCGGATATTTGATTCTGTCCAGACCTTAAATGAATGCATTGAACAAATCAATGACCGGATGTCCCATAACATTCTCCAGCTAAACAGAAACAAAACAGAAGTAATTATTTTTGGGCCTAAGGAGGAACGATCCAAAGTCAGCACACAGCTTCAGCTAATAAAACTAAAAACGACTCATCAGGCCCGTAATCTAGGTGTAATAATGGACTCAGACCTGAACCTCCAGCGTCACATAAAGGCAATAACAAGGTCAGTCTTCTATCACCTGAAAAAGATTTATAGGATTAAAGGACTGATGTTACAGAAGGACCTTGAAAAACTGATCCATGCGTTTATCTTAAGTCGGATCGATTACTGCAACAGTGTCCTCATAGGTGTACCTAAAAAAGCAATCAGACAACTGCAGCTGATCCAGAATACTGCTGCCCGTGTTCTCACTAGAACTAGGAAAGTAGAAAACATCACCCCAGTTCTTAAGTCCTTACACTGGCTCCCTGTAGCTCAGAGAATAGACTTTAAAATACTCCTACTTGTTTCTAAATCATTGAACGGTTTAGCACCAAAGTACATTGAAGATATGCTGTCACTATATCAACCCAGCAGACCACTCAGGTCCTCCAAGTCTAGCCCACTAATCTTCCCTAGAATCAGAACTAAACAGGGAGAGGCAGCTTTCCTCTTCTATGCTCCACAAATGTGGAATAAACTTCCACACGAATGCAAAAACGCTAAATCGCTAGGCTATTTCAAATCAAAGATAAAAACTCTACTATTCAGAGCTGCGTTTGAATCTTAAATTGCCCTTTCTGATCACTTTTTGTTTTGTTTACCCGATTGTGTTTTATCTGTTTTAATCTGTTTTAATTGCATAAATTTGTTCCTTATATTATTTTTTATTGTTGTGGTTTAATTTCTATTCTTACTTTTTGATTTCTTTTTTAAGTGATTGTGTATTAATTACATAAATTTGTTCCTTACATTATCTTTTCTTACTGATTGATTACTGTTAAACTTATATGTTTTGTTTGTAATCATGTGGTTTCATTATCACTGAATCATGTAAAGCACCTTGAATTGCCTTGTGTTGAAAGTGTGCTATACAAATAACATTGCCTTGCCTTGCCTTGCCTAAACAATGAAGCAATATTATGTGTTGATAAATATAATTTCCTTGGTGTGATCCTTGACCATAAGCTAAACTCGAAATCACACCTTAAATTCATTCAAAATAAAACTGCAAAATGTATTGCAATTATGGGAAAATACTTACTTAATGGAAAAGCTCATGATACTGTTTATTGCACATTAATCCTTACTTACATCAGTTACTGTACAGAGATATGGGGTAATACTTATAAAACTAATCTTAATCCAGTTTACATTCTGCAGAAAAAAAGGCTGTCAGAACAATATGCAGCACTGGTAAGAGGGTACACTCTAACCCTCTATTATTAAAATCAAAAATCATAACAATTCATAATTTGTTCAACTCAAATCCTTACAAATAATGTATAAAGTAAGGTATTGATTGCTTCCAAACAATATCCAAAAAATTTTCAGTAATAGAGATTGCAAATATAATCTGCAATAACAAACTATAAATAAATATATACAATTACAATACAATAAAAATACAATATACAATTATAAAAAAGTAATTGCTTATATACAACACTTCAGTTCCATTATTAAATTCATGTTTCTGACAATCAAAAGCAGTGATCATAATTACCGGGGTATATAAAACTGAGAATGATCAGTAGATACAGACATGGAATGAACTTCACACTGCAGGCTGTTTCAAAGAATCTTCTTTTATTTGGACATTGAACTAAGGTCATTTTAAAAGAAGCAGGAAAACAATATTGTAGATATGCAACATTTAAACAGTATAGCCAACATCCTAACATGAGTACAGTATGTGTGCGCGTGCATGTATGAGGGCATGCATCAGAGTGTGTGTGTGTGTTTGTGTGTAGGAGAGTAAACATTTAAAGTTGAACATTTTCTGTGACTGGAACGATTTATGGTTTCCTTTTTTATGAACTGCTTGTGGGTGAAAGTATGTGTTGTATTGTATGAGTGAGAAAGTTACTGAGAATGTGGTCAGGACTGTGTGTGTGTTCATGTGTGTGAAAAAGTAAACATTTGAAGGTAAACATTTTCTGTGACTGGAACTATATATGTTTTTTTTTTATGAACTGCTTGTGGGTGAAAGTATGTGTTGTATTGTATGAGTGAGAAAGTTACTGAGAATGTAGTAAGGACTGTGTGTGAGGGAAAGTTAGCATGCTTGTGTGTCTTTACTTGCACACCTCTGAAAAAGTCGAAGTCATTTTACTTTTCCCAGTTCTCACTATTCTTACATTTCAACGACCCAACTTTACACAGACTGTAGCAAATACTGCTGAGTTAACTTGAACATGCCTACTCGATACTTTTTCGGGTTGAGGAATTAAAGACACAACTTTATCTGCCATGTACCAAATCTTGTCATCCATGCGTGGCCAAAAGAACTTGTTCCTTCCGATGTTGTGCATAACATAGATGGTACTATTAAAACTGTAATTTAGAAATAAGAACACCCATACAAAAATAAGTTTTTTGAAGTATCACAATCACTAGTATTTTACGTTCATCCACATCTTCAATGATCCCAGGATAAGGATCATTATCGTATGTGACCATCCACCATTTCCCGATTAGTTCCTCTGTGATGTCTTTGACTGGACAGAGAATCACTTCACTGCTTGAGGCTGATGGTACATGTCTCATGTCTTGTGAAAGCTGCACCTCATCTAACATTCCATCATTCCCACACACTGCCTGTCGTGCAATGGTTGTTGCTGTTGGATGGAAACGGGAACAAATGGCCTCTCTGTTGCAAGTCATCTGGCAGAAATTCACCAACTCTTAAAATCTCTGCATCTTCCACATAAAAAAGCTTGACATTGGTGAGTGAGAGCAATGCATCATAGCTGGCTTTAGCTGTTGGTATGTCTGTTCCTCTGGCTACTTGTAAATCGGCTGTCCTCTTGGTCGTTGTTTCTATACCATCTGCTGGACCTTTGCCATGCCCAGCCTCCAGGAAATTCCAATTTACAGCAGTAAACCCCATTTGGAAAGGAATCCTGGACATCAAGAAAAAATTCTTCTTGCTTTGGTACTGCATGGTTGGCCCATCACTGATGAAGTACAGCTTTTGAACCATTGGGTAACTCTCTCTCAGGAAGTGAAGAACTGGTTGTATCTCAGCCCAAATGGCAGCAGGATCATGCTTCATTGATGGTGACAAGGTACACAGTGAATGAGTTTTACATGTTGTGTACAGAACAACATTGTGCAGAGTTGTTTGTCGATGTGAAACTCCAAAGTGAACTTGCTGCACCTCTCTTGTATATTTGCACTGCCAATTATCTGCATAGTCAATGTGCAATATCGCTTCATCACCTTGTAGAGACCTATGCAAAGCCTGGAGCTTTGAGTGCTGGTGATCTATGTTGAAGATATGCTTGCACACTTTCTCCTTCATCTCCTTTTCAAAATCCTCTAGGAGGTTTTGGGTGCAACCTTCACATTTCTCCTTGACAGTTTTCGTGACTGTGACCGACTCTCTCCTCTCTTCCTTGTCTTTCTCGTAGTTCTCTTTTTTAGTGGCCCACTGGTGCCACCATGTAAACTTTGGGGAGTTGTTGTTATGTTTTAGTGACTTCTCCTTGCATAAGAGACACTGTATGTACATACATGTCATAGATTCTGTGTCACAGCACACGTCTGCATGCTTTTTGTTTAACTTTGTAGTTGTTGTATGCATTGTGTGAGATGCCTGTGTGCTTTTTCGGCTCCGAAACAAGTCTGTATTTCCTAAACAGTTTGCTTGTCAGAGTCTGCCTTAGGGACTGTTTTTCTTTGTAGCTTCCAGACTTGTACTTCTCCTGAATTGCCGTAATCCACGTGTCCTTAAACAGAAGTTGTTTCTTAACATACAAGGGTAAGCGTTTGTCCATGTTAGCTTTGGATCTTGGGGAGAATTTTGCCTCATCTAATTATTTTTTTCAACCTTGAAAAACGTTTCTTGTATCTTTCCTCCCTTCTTTGCATTTCAAGGATCTTATCATGTAACTCCTTCAGTTTTTTTTTTTTTTTGGCTTCTCTTCTTGGGCTGCCTAGAGCTTCCAGTAGAGGCATCAGACTCTGTTAAAGACACCCCTTTCTGTATTGTCATCCTTATCCTGTGCTTCTCCTGTCTTTTCCTCCACTCTTTCCTGATTTTTCTTTTCTCCCTGTTTGATAATTCATTTATTGTCTTCACCTTTCCCTCTTCGCTTCTTATTTTGCTCTCTTTCCTTTTTTCAAGGAAAGCCTCATATCTCAAAGGGTCCTCCCTCAAACGCTGCCTGAACTGTCTCAATCTCTCAGCTCCAGAGGTTCCTTTTGGATTTGGCATCTTTCTAATTCTACAAATTAATTACAAAGAAATGTATACAAACAAATATTGACTCTTCACTACAATAAATCACTCGATAAAAGAAACTTTAATTACTGATCTGTCACAACCGAAACACCTATGTCAAAGCTGAAAAAAACCAGCTGTTTCGGTTGTGACCGTTTCGGCTGTGACATTTCTTCAGTATTCTTAGCTTATTACAAAATGCTAGTGAGCACATGTTTAGCTAAAACAGTTTTCAAGTTAAGAATTTGAAATACTTTAAACATTTCAAAGTTGAAATCTAAAGTTGTCTTCTTTTAATATAGAAAACACATGTTCGGCACTGACATTTTTTTATGTATAAAGAATATTACTTGCCTTTTCCACACTATATCTTCAAACTGGTTTAGACAAGTACTTACCTTGTGGACCTGAGGAAGAAGACTGTTGATAATCTTCCTGATCAAACATTGGGGGGGGTGGTGGCCAATATGGAGATCTTGGCTGTAGACTCAAAACTCTCATGTTTCGGTTGTTACAAAAATGTAAGGGACGACATTTTTTGATGCAATTTCTCATATTTTCATAAAAATGCCAAATATGGGATTTTTTTGGACATCACTTTAGTAAAGTTGTATAAGGGGTCATGCAAATGAACCAGAAGAAAAAATTCCAAAAAAACATTTTGAAGTAATTTTCACCTGTTGAAATTAGGGTATTAGATTTGGGGACAAGTCCCCCGTTATGGAAAGTATCCAAGCGGTGATGACAAAATAGTCTTTATTATTGTTTTTACATTAAATTTAATTTTTAAGCATTTCAGAATCAATTCATTGTCAAAGTGCCATGACCAATATCCAAAAATTAAATATTTAAAGGATTTTTAAATAGTTTTTTTGAAAGAGGGACAGCCTTTTCCACACATTTGGTAGAATGGCCCATATATAAAATAGAGCATTCGATAACCAAGCATTAACTAATCATATGTAGTCATGTAAGCTTATGCTGCAGAAACAGGAAAAATCAGCTGCACGTGGAGGAGGAAGTGATAACAGGGTGGAGGGGATTGTGAGATGATGAACCCTAAATCAGTGGAAGATGACTGGGTACAGAGTGCACTGTTGAGTGGAAATATACCAGAACTGGGTGTAACCACATCATGTGATACTTTCCTATGTTCAATAAAAGAGACATGCTCTGTTTAAGCGGCACTTCACTTTTTGGTTAGCCCCTGCGCAGGTATGTGTCACAAAATCCAGATGTTTTTTCTTCTTGCCTCCTGGAACAGATACCATTGGCTTAGCCCGTGGAGGACTGGCTGGATCTTCATTGATTGAATAAAGCAGCAATTTGATTGATGGGTGGTGTTGATCCACAACAGAGGACAATTTGGAGATAAAATTTAAAATCCAGCACTATACATGCTATAGTGTTCAGTATTTGCTGTCGTTTGTTTTTCTTTTCCACACGCAAATTGTGATCAACAGTGTATACAGACATAACGTTTTCAAGATACACATTCATTTTGAATATTACCAATGTCTGTAACATAGCAAAAAAAGAAAGGGGTAAGCATCAACTAGTTTTAAACTTCAGCTTACTCCTTTTGAGCTTTTCTGTGAACCTTGCTATATCATTGCAAACAGCATAAATTATGCCTGTTTCTCGCTCAGACTCCCCGGTGTTGTGCTTGCCCTCATCTGCAGAAATGTTGGCATGCATGTCGTGTGGGGCCGATCTCCAGGTGAAGGATGGCCATGACCTCTGTCGAAGATTTCTGGACGTGGGTCACCTCAGAGAGGCCCTCACTGACCCATGTATGAATTGAAGCATTCTACCGCTGTCAGTGAGGGAGGACAGGCTGCACCAGGTGTTAGGCCTGGTTTTCACAGCAGATCTGCCACCCTTAGGTATACCCCAACTGTGTTCCAGGAGGCATACCGCGCCAACGGAGGATCATGGTGACCCAAAGCGGAAGAGGGGGAGGCAGCAAAATCCCTCCCGGTCTGAGTTGGACTCTCTAAGAGCCGAGGTGGAACAGCTGAAGGCACTACTGGGGCCCCCAGCTCCTATGCCAGCCTTCCAGGACAGGGCCTGGGAGTCAGATGGGGATTCGGAGGATATGATCTCCGTTAAGGCCTCCAATTCAGAGTTCCAGTCCCTGGCAGCAGACCCGGACCCCTCTCCGGACCCCGGGGCAGCGGCCAGAGCCCCAGAGTGTGGGGGGGCAACCATGGTTCCGAGGTCTCCCGCCGAGGTTCAATGAGCTCTGAGCCAGGGCAGGAACCCGGCTAGTTGCAGGCAATTATTAGAGCGGCCCTGGCCAGGATCGGGCTGGATGACACTCCGGCAGCTCGCCCAGTAGGGAACCTTTTTTTATGCCAGGCTCCTGTGGCTCCTGCATTTTAGGTCCTATCGGTACTGGCATTTCTAGAAGGGCTGAATTTGCTGGGCGGACCCCAGGCAGTTCTCCCACCCGGATAGGGATGCAAAGACCCTGGCATCCATGCACATTCCTGGGTCCCATGGTCAGGACCAGATCCCCCCCGTGGACCACTGCATAGCCTCCCTGATCCTCTCACCAGACGAGGCTTTGAGGGGGAGGGTCCTTTGCCTGAGTGCCCAGTCAAAGACAGCCTCCTATGCAGGGCCTATGACGCAGCGGCATCATACCCCAAAAATTCTACATTGTTCTACCGAGCCATGTTGGCTATCGGTGTATGAATGGGTGTATGAATGGGTGAATATGGCTTCGATGTAAAGCGCTTTGAGTGGTCAGTATGACTAAAAAAAGCGCTATATAAGTTCAGTCCATTTACCATTTGTTTCAAACCGTTTAGAAAATGCAAACAATCTTTCGTCAAATCTGGACCTAATTAACGAATCTAAATCTCAATTAAACCATGCATCTACTAGTGGCTCGCGTGAGGCCTCTAATGAAGCCACGGTGTTGATTTGAAGGAGTCGGCCCTAAACTCTGCCTCTGCGGGGTTGCTCGATTACCCCAGTGGCCTGTTCTATCTGCGCGAGGCCGTCTCTCAACTACCTGTTGTACAAAATACAAAAATAATACCTGTAAATTATCCACCCTGTGCAGAACTGAATACTTTCATTTCTAATAACCGTTTAGATGAAATAAACGCTCATTAAATCATGTAGATTCAAACAAAATAAATATTTTATCAGAACAAGGTGAAACAGCAGCAGCAATAGGTGAAATTAAGAGTGTAGAATCCCCATTAATTCAACCAAACATCAACGCATCATCATTTAATTCTGTAGATTCAAACTAAATAAATATTCAACCAGAACAAAGTGACCCAGTAGGTTAAGCACAACAGAATGGAGGGGTGACAGGCACACCTTTAATGTTGCCAGAACAAAGGGAAGCAGCAGAAGGTGAAATTCAGAGTGTTGAATCTCCATTAATTCAGCCAAACACTGATGCGTTAAAACAAGTCTCACAAGACTCATCCACACTGTTGGAAACCCTGAAATTAACGACCAACCCCCACCCCTCCTCCTCCCTCACGCTCCTTACCAACCCAGAATGGGTGCATTGTAGTATTTGATGACCAAATCACAGAACAGCCCCAGCCCCCGCCTCCAGACCGTCAGACTGGCGGTGCAGCATCCCAACAGAATAATGAACCAATAATAGAACGCCCTGGTTTTAATAACATTGAAATAAGGAGACTGGTTACCCTTCCTAGCATTCAAAAAACCAGATATAGCGCTATTTTATAGAAATGTAATGAATGAATTAGGTGATTTATCAGAGAGAGTCAGCAGCGTGGTGAGCAGAAACGATAGTGTACAAATCGAATTATTTGCTTGTGTCGACCAACATCACCACAAAACCTTTGTAGTCAACACGCAAAATATTTTAGATCAATTTAGCTAATTTCCGGAAGAAATACTGCAGTCCAACGCTGACATCTCAGCCACAGAATGTTTAGAATTCATCGTTCAAATAATATGGAGCCCTCACGGTGGTGGGGTTGGTAAACGCAAAATTGAAATGTTAATTGATGATGAGCTAATTTCTAAAAAGAAAAGTCATCTATAAATTTTAGAAAATTATGACGATGAACTGTGTTTTGCAATCTGTTTAGCTCATGGCTCGAACCATGGTTGCACAGACAGCAAGGCCCAGCAAGAAAAGTGAACGGTTACAGATTAGCACAGGGCTTACAAAATATACACAATTAGTCATTTCAGACATTGGGAAATTTGAAGAAATCATGAATAGAAAAATTGTGGTGTTCCATAGAACTGGATCAACTAGAGCCTTACAGAAGTTCGAAACAGAGTTTTCTGATAGAACAAACCCTGTGTTTCTCTTTCTACATCAAAACCATTACTATGGTGTTACCAATCTAAAGACTTTTTTTGGGTGAGACTACGTCTGTCAACACTGTTTTCTGCTTCATCATATGGCTTCATATGCCTGAGTGATATTTCTGTGCTGGCTTTTGCCCAGTATGTCGAGGCACGAGCTGTAAGCAGTTAGAAAAGCAATTTATGTGTTGTGCAGACTGTAACCTGCTTTGTTATAACGAAACCTGTTACAAAAAACACAAGGTGCCCGGGAAAGGGGGCAGCCTTTGCCAGTTAAACAAAAAATGCTTAGATTGTGGAAACAGAATGAAGGATTCAGAAAATCAACACCAGTGCCCAAAAACCTACATGTCGTGTCTGTGGTGTAAAAATAGAAACAGAGGACAGAAGAGAGCATTTATGCTATATTCAACCAGCTCCTGCAGACATGGAACTTAACAATAAATGTTGTTTTTACATCGAAACATTTGTATCCGCCGAAAATAAACATGAAACGGATGATGGTTCTTAACTGTCTTTCAAAGGTTTATCATGCATGGGTGATTTTTTATTACACATCAGGAGACCGGCTTTTCGCCGGTTCACCTTCGTTGTGCATAATGCCAGAGCACCTCTGCTGTTACAAAGCATAATGGACCTGGGGGTACATCCTAGGATACTGATGCAAGGTGCAAAGATCTGTGCTTCACGGAACAGGACTATGAAATAAAATTTATAGATAGCTTGTCGTTTCTAACCATGAAATTAGCCAGAATGCCAGGTGCCTTAGGTTTCCCAGACGCTTCAAAAGGCTTTTCCCCCCACAAATTCTCCTCATAGGAGAATCTCTACTACAAGGGTGCCTACCCACACCCCTCATGTTACGGTTTTGATTAAATGTCACCGGCCGATCAGGAAATATTTAATGCGTGGTACAACCAGGTGTCACACAATGTATTTGACTTTAGAGAATAGGCAATTTTCCACTGTCTGACCGATCCATATTCTGCATGAGTCATGTAAAAGGTTTCAGAGGGAATTTTTTGCTGACTCCAATGACCCTTTGAATCAAATAACTATTTCGTCAGTTTGTATGTAAGTCTTCAGGTGCAATTATCTACAACCTGAAACATTGGTTAAACCCTCACCTTCATATTAGAATGAGCAGTGTAATGGATTCAGACCAAGAGCTTTGTCAGTGTCAGGCAAAGCTCACAAAGCATCTAGTTTGATGCTTCTATGTTGGAGCTGGCAAACTCTGCAAAATCTGCCGCTTCTGAGCAAAAAACAACTCGTGGGCGGGGCTTTTTCTGTTGCTGTACGTTCTGAACTATGACAGATAGTATTGAGAGAGTGGCTTGGCTTTATTTGCTAAATAAAGCTAGACAATGTCGACTTCGGCAACGTCAGCACCGTTTGTGGATACACCCTATTCTACGGATGCGTTCTGAGTATGGGGAGTTTAACTATTTGCTTCAGGAGCTGCGTATGGATGAGGTTCGCTTTCAGTGGTCCTTCAGTCTGTCCCGCGCCCAATTTTACGACCTCCTGGGCTGCATCGGAGCTCAAATCTCCTACCAGGACACCAACTACAGGGGCTCTATTCCTCCGAAGAGTGCCTGTCCATCTGTCTTCGGTAAGTGTTATGACTTTTAAATCTACGTTTTCTAGACTTAAAATGTAGGTTTTTCCTGCTCTCGCTAAATTCAATCCGTCTAAAGTTCAACTAGCTGAACTTCTGCGTTGCTGGCTTTATGAGATTTGAAGCATGAAAAGCAGGAAAAGCTTGAAAAGTTGACAGAGCCAAAGCTCACAAAGTGCCGCAGAGACCGTGACGCTCCTCCAACGGCCTCCGCCATAGACTTAATGTGTAATCTTGACGTTGCTGACGCTGACAAAGCCTGCGGTCTGAATGCAGCATAAAATGTTTTCTTCACCATCCATCATGTGGTTGGAATACATGGCAAAGTATGAAAACACAAAAATTATGCATGCCTTAAATGGAAGCAAGCATAAAATAGGCCGATTTTGCTAACTCATAAAAAAAGAAAACACTGTTCAGTCCTGTTTCCTGATCTGTTCATTTCCTTTCCTCGCCACTGTTTTTAACATTGTGTTGGAAAACCAACACAATGTTAAAGTTTGTAAATATTCTCATTCATCCAGGTCATGGTTATCTCAAGGAAATTTCAATCGATGGAAATTTGCACCAGCGCTGTGCGTTTAAGACACACCACCGCTTCTGATCAAGAGGTCATGTACCAAGTTGTCACGTCATTATATCCTTGTGTAAACGTGACAAAGATGTACCCTCTAGGCCACCCCATCATCATTAGGGAGGATTTTCCAGTGCCTACAGAGTATTTTTGTTTAATTAAGGCAGTTGTGTCACCCCCTTGGGGTCTCTTTTTCCCTGTGTTACCGTCAAACATAAATGGAAAACTGGCTTTCACTCTGTGTCGCACTTGTGTGTTGATAAACAACCAGACAGAATCCTGTAAACATAATAAAGCAGACAGAGTTTTTGAGGGCATGTGGGTCACTGTAGAATTCAATGAGGCCTCAAAACATGGTTATATGGTTGACAGGATAATAGAGGTGTGGCAATTTGAAAGAAAAAATGACAAAATGTTGAGAAACTATATACATACGTTTCTAAAAAGGAAACAGGAGTCCTCTGGTTACCCCGATGTAACCCCACTGTTTTGATACAGGTTCCGTTCTGCTACAGTGGAAGTATGATAAAAAATAAACCATCCCCACGAACCATACCAGCAATGTTTTCATAGCAGCGTTCACAACCACATATGCCCATCTAGAACTGTACAGTTATCTGTCGAAACTGCAAGAACGGGTGCTTTACATGGACACCGACTCTGTCATTTACATAACAGGGAAAGATGAAAAACCGTTAAAAGCAGGCAACTATTTGGAGGAACTTACTAATGAATTACCCCCTGGACATACAATACAGGAGTTTGTTGCTGCAGGTACAAAAAGTTATGGTTACCAGCTGAGACACAGTAGGAAAACTGTTTGAAAGTGCAGGGCATCACTCAGAACATTCAGACTTCAAGCACTGTAAACTTTGATTCTGTCAAATATCTAGTGGAAGGTTATTTACAGAATGAGAGAAAATAACTATACACGTGCCAAAATACCATCAGATGCGAAAAATCGGTTTTCATCTAACAAACGCGTAATTTGATAAGAGGTTTAAGGTGGTGTTTCACAAATGACGGTAAAATGTTACCATTTGGATATTAAAAATGGATGAATTGGACTTTTACCCTAGATCTAAAACACCCCTTTTCCTGCCTTATCACTCGCCACAGCGGATATGGCAAATCTGCGTTTGTGAAAAATTGTATACATGTTATAGAGTTTGTACCTCAAAATGTGGTTTGGATATATACTTCTTTTTAACCCATGTATTGTGAATTGCAAAAGATCAATAAAGCTGTGAAATTTGTAAAAGGACTGCATGATTCATTTGAGGAGGACGAGCAAATCCCGGACCATCCGACATTTTGGATGATGTGCTGTTTCAGGCCTCTGAACACCCTGATGTGGTTAAAAATATTTACCCTGTACAGACATCACAAAAACATATGTAATGTTTTTATCACAAAATGTATTCCATCAGGAGAAACATGCAAGAACCATCAGCTCGAACAGTAATTATATTGTCTTATTTAAAAACCCAAGAGACAGATCACAGGTCAATGTTTTAGCACAACATATTTTACTTACTCAACCCAGATGTTTCATGGAAGTTTTGAGGATGCTACAAAGAGTCCACACGGCTATTTAATCATCGACCTCACCCCTACATGCCCAGAACAGTTCAGACTGAGAACATGGGTGCTTCCTGGAGAGTTGCCAGCTGTCTACCTCCCTAAAACCACATAAGTCATCATGTCAGCGCGTTTAAAAAGAAACGAACCATTACTGAAGGTTTTATATTTATTATATTTGCTTCCTGTTTCTCAAGAGTGCAGACGTGTTTTCAGCTTGCTCTTGCTGCTTGACTCTTTAATTAATTTTTAATAAATTTCTAATCATTTTTAATCATCATTTTTTGACACATCTTGGATATGATTTTTTTCTCTTCTTTTAAATAAACCAAGACTTTTTAATTACTTTTGTGCCTTTTTTTTTACAACTCATCTGACGAGCCAGCGGCGACAATCTTGTCAATATGGCTGAGGGAGTAAGACAAACATCCCCTTGTAAAAAAACTGTCGGATATATCAAAAGAAATACGCTTACTCATGGACAAAATTTGTGCCTTGGAGACAGAAAAAGGACTTAGAGACACGCTCCAAAAGGAATCCGGTAAGAAGACTAGAAAAACTGATACTTGCAACCTAAAACTAGATGATACTATAACTTTCCCAAAACTTAACAGACAACTTGGTACTAGACAAAAGCAAAAACATTGTGCTGGTAAAAATGGACATGGAATAAAGGTAACAAACAGATATTTACCTCTCTCAGAAGCTGAAAATAATGAACAAAGAGAATCAGAGAGAAATGGAGAACAAGAAGTCAAAACAAAGATGGAGAGAAAAACTGCAGTGTCAAGGACAGAGATATCCTGGTGCTTGGAGACGGAGCAATATCTAATATAAACCTGGACAGAATTGTTACAAGCAGCTGTCCAAGTGCCACAGTTTCTGACATCACATATGTTCTAAACAAGGACATTACAAATAATCCAGGGAATAAACAAATGGTAATACATGTGGTGTAGTGGAGGTAAGAAATAAACAGTCTGAAATCTTAAAAGAAAAGTTAAAATTTTCATCACTGGACCCATTCCAAACATCGACGGGAGAATAAACAAATTCTCAGGGCTGTTTCAGTTGAACACATGGCTGTCGGAAGTCTGTGAGTCAAGAGGACTGTATTTTATAGAGAACTTTAATCTGTTCTGGCAACACGATGATAAAGCAAATAGCCCACATTTGTGCAGAGGTGGAGTGAGACGACTGACAGATAACCTCCTCCATGTTCTACGGAATCAGGGATGGCCAAAGCAGCAGGACAGAGCAGAGAGGAGCGAAGGAAGTGCTCCAGGCTCACCAGCAAAGGCTTGGCCTGCATCCCCGACAAAAGATTCAGTCAGAAAAGTGTCATCCATATCAGGAGCAAAGGACGCCGCTGAAGTTAAGGATTCAGCCACACCTGCACCATCTACGCCAAACGTAATTGACCCGGCAGCAGCTGCATTATCTGCCCCTGCATCACAGGGAAAAAACTCACCTGCAGCACCACCTGTATCTCTGGGGGAAAACTCAGCACTGTCTGCATCAGCAGAAAATTATTTGGCCACAGTAGCAGCACAACCTGCATGTGAATCTCCGGGGAAAAACTCAGCTGCAGCACCACCTGCATCAACATTAAATTATTCAACAGGAACACTCTTATCTATTCACCACCGTCCTGGAACCTAACATCTACTCCATCCAGAGACTTTTCAGGATAGTTCGTGTCTCCAGAGTCAACAATGAGATTTCCCAACCACTTTGAAAACTTGGTACGATATGGGATTAAAATGGTTCCCCTCACTCCAGTCATGTCAAAATCAGGCCCTTGTCCCCAAAGAAGTATCGTGCCTCACTTCCGCCTTTTTCACCAACCAAGGTCTCCCCAGCTCGCCCCCCACCAACGGTGCCCACAGTTGTTACCTTCAGCAGCTTCACTGCTGCTGTCTAGGACGTTAAGGGCCTCTGCATTGCTACCACGCATAGCAAACTCAAAACCAACCAGAGGTCCAGATAGGGAGTTTGCTGTTCTAAAACAATCAGTACTATCAAACCACGTAGATTAGAGAACAGAGGAAAAGTCAGACTGAGTAATCAATCAACATTTAATCAATATCCCTTACGAAAAGATTCCATCTACTCAAACACAGATAAATCTCAAACATGCTGTTCTCAATATCAGATCATTAAAAAAACAAGTCATTTTTAGTAAATAGTTTTATTTTACACAGAACTGTTTTATCGAAGATTTCATTGAATTACCTACATTTGTTTGCGCTGAATTTGATTGTTTTGGAATTTCAGGTGATATGCATGTGGATGTAACCAATGAAAGGCAAGCCAAAGAACTTAGTGCTGTCGTTAAAATGTTCTGTTTAACCTAACACGTGAGTGATGCAATTATTGATTAAATTATTAAACAGCTAAACTCCTCCTCTTGTTGCTTCGATATCTTACCCACACCTTTTTTAAAGAAAGTTCTCCCTGTCATTAAGTCCAATCTGATGCAAACAGTTAACGCATCCTTCCAGTCAGGTGTCTTCCCCCAGGCCCTCAAAACAACAGTTATCAAACAGAAATCACATGTGGGGTCCCCCCAGGGCTCCATCTTTGGATACAGTAAGTTGTTCAATATTTATATGCTCCCACTAACCAAGATTATAGCAGTCAATCAGATTAGCTACCATAACTATGCAGACGATACACAGCTATACATTACATTATCACCAGGTGACTTTGATTCTATCCACACCTTAAATAAATGCATTGAACAAATCAATGACTGGATGTCCCATAACTTTCTCCAGCTAAACAGAAACAAAACAGAAGTAATTATTTTTTGACCTAAGGAGGAACGATCCAAAGTCAGCACACAGCTTCAGCTAATACAACTAAAAACTACTCATCAGGCCCGTAATCTAGGTGTAATAATGGACTCAGACCTGAACCTCCAGGGTCACATAAAGGCAATAACAAGGTCAGCCTTCTATCACCGGAAGAACATTTCTAGGATTAAAGGACTGATGTCACAGAAGGACTGTGAAAAACTGATCCATGCATTTATCTTTAGTTGGATTGATTACTGCAACAGTGTCCTCACAGGTGTACCTAAAAAAGCAATCAGACAACTGCAGTTGATCCAGAATGCTGCTGCCCGTGTCCTCACTAGAACTAGCAAAGTAGACCACCCCAGTTCTAAAGTCCTTAAACTGGCTCCCCGTAGCTCAGAGAAAAGACTTTCAAATACTACCAGTAGTTTATAAATCACTGAACGGTTTAGCACCAAAGTATGTTGGAGATCTGCCCTCACTATATCAACCCAGAAGGTCACGCAGGCCCTCCAACTCGAGCTTACCTAAAATTCCTAAAATTAGAACTAAACACATAGAGGCAGCTTTCAGCTGCTATGCTCCACAAATCTGGAACAAACTTCCAGAAGAATGCAAAAATGGTGAAAGGTTAGGCTCTTTTAAATCAAAGATTAAGACTCTACTATTCAGAGCTGCCTTTGAGCCCTTTTTGCACTTTCTGATCACTATTTGATTCTCGTGGTTGAAGTTTTATTCTTATTTTTTTATTTCCTTTTTAACCGATTGTGTTTTATCTGTTTTTAATCTATATTAATTGCATAAACGTGTTCCTTACATCATCTTTTCTTATTGATTGATTGTATCTATCTGTTAAACCTATATGCAGTAATTGTGACTGAGGTGGGAGGGATGTAAAAATCAGTGGAAATAATAGCAGATGCGATCGAAAACAGGCGAGAAAAAAGACAGCTTATAAGCGAGTAAACAGCCGTAAAGTTCTCTGTGCCGCTCCAAGTGAGGATGATGATGATGATGATGATGATTTTGGCGAGTTTTGCTTGACAGATGAGGAAGAGTAGAATCACCAGTGGATCAGACAATTTGATGAGCCTGTTAGTTATTTTTGGGACGGATCTGTAAAATTCAGTGGCCAATATTTTCTTTCTGTTGATTTTATATAGTGAATAGAGTAACGGAGCCACACAAGAAAGGACATAAACAGATATATCCAGCTGTTGTTGAAAAAAAGCCAAAAGAATGAAACATATAGATGTAGAAAATACATATATAGAAAAATCTAAATAAAAAAATTAAATTATTGATAAAAAAAAGTTTTAAACAATTTAAAAAAGCAAAAAAATTTAAAAGTCATGCAATCCAATACTGCCAATGGCTGATGAAGTCATAATATGCAAATTAGATGTATGATTTTGCTCGTTTGGATCATACTGAAGATTTTTCTAATTTACAGTGTACCTTTGTCTATAACCATATTAAAGCTACAACATTTTGAACTAGTGATATCAAAATTGAATATTTTATAGAAAAAACCCCGGCGCCTAGAGGGTTAAATAATTTGGTTGGTATTGGGTCTAACATACAAGTTGAGGGTTTAGATGAAACTAATATTTGTGATAATTCCGAAAGTTCAACAGAATCAAAATGGTACAGACATATACATGGTTCTACAGTTCTCTCAGATACTGCCTCAGTTACTGAGAGAGAGTTATTCATGTTTGGGAGAAGGACAATAATTTTAGTCTTTATAGAATTTATTTTACTTATAAAGAAGCCCATAAAGTCATCACTACTGAGAGAAGGGGGGATAGTTGGCTCAACAGAGTTACGACTCTGTGTAAGTTGGGCAACTGTACTAAAAGGAAACCAAGGATTGTTTTTATTTTCCTCCATTAATGATGTGAAATATGCTGTTCTAGCTTTTCGAAGGGCGTTTTTATAAAGTAGTAGACCATTTTTCCAAGTTAGAAAGAAATCATTTAAGTGTGTAGAGTGCCATTGTCTCTCCCGTTTCCTAGTATTCTGCTTTAAAGTGCGCAACTCTGCACTAAATCAGGGAGCCAATCTCCTATGGCTGATTACCTTCTTTTTTAAGGGGGCTACACTGTCTAGTGCCAAACGCAGTGAGGAAGTAATACTTTGAACCAGACCATCAATTTCTGAAGGGTTAGTGTTGTAATTACTGCCATCCACTGTGGTTTTCTGAGACACATATGGAAACAAGAATGGAACAGATTCTTTAAAACTTGTTACAGCATGGTCTGATAAAGTTCTACTGTAATGAAATTTTCTTTCAGATTTGGGAACGTTGAGTAAAGTAAATTCAAAGGTTATCAAAAAATGGTCAGATAGGTATGGGTTATGTGGGAGGACTATTAGTTCATCACACTGAATGCACTAAGTCAGTACAATGTCTAACGTGTGCCGACCAGAGTGTGTGGGTCCCTTCACTTTCTGAGTAAAGCCAATTGAGTCTAAGATAATATTAAAGGCTGCAGTTAAGCTATCACTTTCAGTGTCCACGTGGATATTAAAATCCCCTACTATAATTACCTGATCAGTGTTTAAAACTAAATCAGATAAAAGATCTGAGATCTGGTCCAAGAATTGAGAGTAAGGGCCTGGTGGACGATACAAAACCACAAACATAAATGGTTTTAATGTTTTGCAGCTTGGATGAGGAAAACTAAGGATTAGATGTTCAAAAGAGCTGTAGTTAATAATTGGTCTAGGGCAAATTTGCAAATCTGAATGAAAGATGGTTGCAACTCCTCCCCCTCGCCCATTACTTCTAGGAATGTGAAAATTTTGATAATTGGAAGGAGTTGACTCATTTATAATTAAAAAATCCTCCTGCTGCAGCCAGGTTTCTGATAGACAAAATATATCAATTTTTTATCACATATCAAGTCATTTACTAATAAAATCTTTGAGGAGAGGGATTTTATGTTTAGTAAACCACATCTAATTGCCATATTTCCTTGTTTGGTTCGAGTCATATTTATTTTAATAAGATTTTCATAGTTTGCTTTTGTCAGGTAACTTTTAGTCTATTTGATTTTGGCCGTGGGCAAGGCACTGTCTCAATGGGGTATTGAGTGGGTAACAGTACAGAAGCTGCAGAGAGGTGGGTTAAACTATGACTCTGCTTCCTGGTCTGGACCCTGGTTTGTCAGTGTTTTGAAGGACCAATAAATTTATCCAGATTCCTAGAAAGAAGAGCTGCTCCATCCCAAGTGGGATGGATGCCGTCTCTCTGGATCAGAACAGGTTTTCCCCAAAAAGTGTTCCAATTATCAATGTAGCCCACGTTGTTTGCTGGTCACCACTCAGACGTCGATGCTGTCATCGATAAAATGACAGCATCCGGCTAAACTGTCGTCACTGGTCCGATCGGGCAGGGGTCCAGAAAAGATTACACAGTCTGACATTTTTTTAGCAACACTAATTTTAGTGACCTCCGATTGGCGTAACCGGGTGTCATTTCCCCCAGCGTCAATAACAATTTTACTGTATTCAAGCTTATCCTTAGTCAGCAGTTTCAGGTGGGATTTTATGTCACCTGTTCTGGCCCCTGGAAAACATTTGACTATCGTCGATGGTGTCTCTAAAGCCACGTTTGGGACTATGGAACTGCCAATTACCAGAGTCTGTTCATCAGTGGGTTCGTCACTGAGTGGGGAAAATCTGTTAGAAACGCGGACAGGTTGGTGGTTCCCTTTGGGCAGAGAACTATGCTTTCTACGTACCGTCACTCAGCCGGCCTGAGATCCCAGCTGCTTGGGTTCTGTTGTTTCCGCGCTGGCTAACGGGCTTCAGCTATTTACTGGATTCCCAACAGCGCAGAGCCGGGCCACTAACTCTGAAACCCTCACATCCAAAGCCACGAAAATGCTACATTTATTACACTTAACATTATCACTAAAGGAGGCGGGAGAGTAACTAAGCATCTGACACAGAGAAGAGGAGAGAGGAGCCACAGAGGGGGAATGAGAGATGGAAGCCATAGCTGCTACGAAGCTGAGCTAACAAACTATCGAGACCCTAGAGCAACCGCGTGAAACACAAATGGTTCCCAAAACGTAAAGTACACAAACTAGAAATAAGTGTAGTAGTGTGCTTGTGTATTAAAAATAACTTCGAAAGACCTCAAAACAGAGAAAAACAGATCAATCGTCTGGAGAATCTGAGCACCAAGCAGCTCCACGGAGCTCAGCAGTGACAATAGGAAGTTGTCTCTTTACCAGGGAGTGGGAGGTCTGGAACGCGTCCTTCGATTGGCGTGCCCAAAAACCCAAAAACCTAGCCTCTGTGTCGTCCGAATTTTTAACGTTTCGGAGTGACCCCGTAAGACGTTGCAGCGGCGTCTGCTTGACGTATAACTTCCTCCCGGGGGCCCCGCGTGGCCCACCGAAGCGCGTGCATCTGCGTGCTTGTTAGGTGCTTAATTGGCCCCCCTTTCCATTTTGGGTCAAGGGTTCTAACATTTGTCTTATGACATTTCCATTAGTATTTTCTTCAATGTGATCTGATTCTGAATGTAAGACCCCTGATGCCAATTGTCAGTTGGCCTGGGTCAAGTGAATGTTCATTAGGGGAAACGTACGCTTAACTTGGTCCGATCCCATTCCGGATATCTCGTCGGGGGCGGATTACTGTATATTATGAAACTCGCCCGATCGCGTAGGTGGCTCCTGGGAGGAGTTCTTTTTAGAACGGGTTTAGCGAGTGGCGCTCAGGTTGAGATGTAGCTCGGACCGTTTGGAACGCGACCATCCATTCGCCGCGGACGTACGCCCGGAAATGTCCGAAATGGAAGCGTTTGAACCCCAGACGTTTGAAATCAGTTCCCATTCAGTTGTCGGAGAACGATTTCTCCATTCAAACTTACTCCAACCGTACTGGCTGTAGCACAACTTGGGGGGTCTTGGGGGTCTGAAACCAACTCAGGAATGTCCGTCGCACTCCCAAGAAAATCATACTAAAAATCTAGAACTTTACCACAAGTACAACAAAAATCTCATAACCCTGACCACTTTTGACATCGAGGCCTCTTACAGTGTGTCCAGACCAAACACAATAGGAGCTACTAGAGCTTCATGTTTACATGTAAAATCAATGGAGGACCGCGATGAAGTGCGACTTGGTGTCCCCCGACATTTCAGAAGCAGATTTGCGTCGCGAAAAAGCTTTTCTGCCTGATTTGCGCGAACAATTCGCGCTACAGATGCGATGGAAAATTTGTGCTGCATTTTATGTGGTGCATTGTGTGCATTCGCGCTCATGGAGTCTATCACTCGAGTTGGAAAAATCTGAGTCCAGCGTCAAATCGCGCCGCGACAACCAATCAGGGGACAGAGTTTCAGTGATTCTGTGACTGTCATGGAGTCACAGCCTCAGCAGGACATGGAGGAAATACTGATAAACATCGTGGATAATCACCCCGAGCTACATGACACAAGCAGTTTGCTATACAGAGACAGAAATAAAAAAATTTACTATTTACATAAGAATGCTCTTAAGAGGTTTTTGGGTGGCTCTTAAAAGAGCCGTTGTTGCTGGAAAAGCACGTCTCGGCCTAGAAGTGAGCTTTGAAACAGCCTCATCACCTGGTTTCCTGATAGCAGCTCCCGCACCACTTCCCACGCTGCTCAAATATTACAAACTTTTACAAACTGCAGACAGATGGACACTGCTCAGAAATGTAGTTGGTGTTTCGGCAGGCGAAGCTTGGACCTTCACGGCACAAACTGGGTGAGTAGGTCACGTTCTCCAGGCGGCGAGGAGCCGGCGTTTATGAGAGGCTCACTGCTGTTTATGGGTCCCTAGACTGTATCTGTAGCTCACCAAACCCCCAGTGCAGCGGTCCCGGGTCTACCGGAGGCCAGGCCGAACACGTAATCCTCCGTCAACTCGGTCCATAATCCACCGCCAGCTGCACTGTAGCCCCAGCTCCCCTGAAGCCCGGGCCGAACACGAAGTCCTCCGTCAGCTCGGTCCATAATCCACCGCCAGCTGCACTGTAGCTCCAGCTCCGTTGAACCTGGGCCGAATACGCTGTCCTCGGTCAGCTTCGGCCAAAATCCACCGCAGATTCACTCTGGCCCCAGCTCCGCTGAAGGCCAGTTCGCACGTGAAAATACCATATTTTAAGCGCGAGCAGTTCGCGTTGTACAAGCTTCAAGGTGCGAATGTGCATGCGAACAGCTAGGCGTGTGTCGCGCTTTATAGTCGCGCCTATCGCGTTCAGTTCGTTAGGTTGTACGGCCAACAGACCCTGCATTTTTTGGGGTTGGCTAGGGTTGCAATTATCTCCCCTGGGGGAAACAGACACTGGATTCACATACACAGCCCCTCTAGGAAGGTACCCTGTGAATTTGGTTCACTTGTGACCTTTGGTTGAGCGGCAATTGGCCATGGAAAATGTTGGGTTTTTTCCCGCCAAAAATCCCATTGACAATTGGTATCAGTTGTCTACAATGGGGACTTAATCTAAAGGTCATAGAATCCCTACTCTGGTGACATTCAGTTTAGGACGCCATTCAAAAATTACCCTACACTGCACTACACCAGAGAGCCACAGGCCCACACAGTAGTTATTTAGCCCAGTATAGAGGCCTCCAGCCTGGTTAAATGAAGGCAGGGCTGGGTGTGCTGTACAGTAAAGCACCAGGGCCCCTATGACTGTGTAATTAGCCCAGTATAGAGGAATGGGCCTGCACTAGGGTTCAGGGGTTAGGGTTATGGGAAGCCTCAGTACATGAAGCCAGGGCTGTGCCTGCACCAGAGCAGAGATCCCCAGGCCCACACAGTGGTTATTTAGCCCAGAATAGAGGTCTCCAGCCTGGGTAAATGAAGTCATGGCTGGGCCTGTACTACAGCAGAGCACCAGGGGCCCACACAGTTGTTATTTAGTACAGAATAGAGGCCTCCAGTATGCTGACATGAAGCCAGGGCTGGCCTGCACCAGAGCAGAGTTCCACAGGCCCACACAGTGGTTATTTAGCCCAGAATAGAGGCCTCCAGCCTGGGTACATGAAGCCAGGGCTGGGCCAGAAGTACAGCAAAGCACCAGGGGCCCTATGACTGTATAATTAGCCCAGTATAGTGGCCTCCAGCATCATTACATTAAGCCAGGGCTAAAAATTTCATCTAAGTCTGACAACACCTTCTTTACTGATATTTAGATTAAGTCCCCATTAAGGTAAACTGACGCTGAACGTCAATGGGGCTATTGATATTTAGCGTCAGTTTCCTTTAATGGGGTCTTAATCTGAATGTCTGCCAAAACCCTAATATACTAATTGACATTTGGAATGAGTTGCCAGTAATGGGAACTTAATCTAAATGTCAGTAAAGTAAGTGTAGATTAGGTCCCCATTATGGCAGTCTGATTCCAGATGTCAATGACCACACTTTGCAGGTTTTTGCAATACAACAGAGTTCTGGGGGCCCAGAACGTGACCTTTTAGCCCAAAAGAGGATTGAAACCTTAGTACATGAATCCCTGACTGGCACTGCACTACACCAGAGTGCCACAGGCCCACACAGTGCATAATTAGCCCAGTATAGAGAATTCCAGCCTGGATACATGAAGCCAGGGCTAGGCCTGCACTGCAGCAGAGTTACACAGGCCCATACACTGTATAATTACTCCAGTATAGAGGCCTCCAGCCTGGTTACATGAAGCCAGGGCTGGGCCAGAAGTACAGCAGAGCACCAGGGTCCCTACGACTGCATAATTAGCCTAGTATAGAGGCCTCCAGCCTGGGTAAATCCAGCCAGTGCTGGGCCAGAAGTACAGCAGAGTCAGGGGACTCTGGGATGGGCTCTCCAATCTCTGGTGCTGAGGTCACTGAGGTTGTTAAAAAGCTCCTTGGTGGCAAGGCTCCAGGGGTGGATGAGATTCGCCCGGAGTTCCTTAAGGCTCTGGATGTTGTAGGGCTGTGTCGGTTAACGCGGCTCTGCAATATTGCGTGGGCATAGGGGGCAGTTCCCTTGGATTGGCAGACTGGGGTGGTGGTCCCCCTCTTTAAAAAAGGGGGACCACAAAGTGTGTTCCAACTATAGGGGGATCGCACTTCTGAGCCTCCCTGGTACGGTCTATTCAGGGGTTCTGGAGAGGAGGGTTCGACGGATAGTCGAACCTCGGATCCAGGAAGAACAATGCGATTTTTGTCCTGGCCGTGGAACACTTGACCAGCTCTATACCCTCTGCAGGGTCCTGGAGGGTGCGTGGGAGTTCGCCCAACCGGTCTACATGTGTTTTGTGGACTTGGAGAAGGCGTTCGACCGTGTCCCTCGGGGAGTCCTGCGGGGGTACTCCGGGAGTATGGGGTACCCGGCCCTTTTGATAAGGGCTGTTAGGTCCCTGTATGACCGGTGTCAGAGTCTGGTTCACATTGCCGGCAGTAAGTCTGACTCGTTTCCAGTGAGAGTTTGACTCCGCCAAGGTTGCCCTTTGTACACAATCCTGTTCATAACATTTATGGACAGGATTTCTAGGCGCAGCCAAGGTGTTGAGGGGGTCCGTTTTGGTGACCTCAGGATCAGGTAGCTGCTTTTCGCAGATGATGTGGTACTGTTGCCTTCATCTGAACGTGATCTACAGCTGTCGCTGGAGCAGTTCACAGCCGAGTGTGAAGCGACTGGGATGAGGATCATACCTCCAAATCCGAGAACATGGTCTTGAGCCGGAAAAGGGTAGGTTGCTTCTTTGGATCGGGGATGAGGTCCTTTCTCAAGTGGAGGAGTTCAAGTATCTGGGGGTCTTGTTCACAAATGAGGGAAAAATAGAGCGGCAGATTGATAGGCGGATTGGTAAGGCGTCTGCAGTCATGCGGGCAATGTACCGGTCTGTCTTAGTAAAGAGAGAGCTGAGCCAAAAGGCAAAAATCTACGTTCGATCTACGTTCCTACCCTCATCTGTGGTCACGAACTTTGGGTGGTGACCGAAAGAACAAGATCACAGATACAGGTGGCTGAAATGAGTTTCCTCCGCAGAGTGGCTGGGCTCTCCCTTAGAGATAGGGTGAGGAGGTCGGTCATCCGGAGGGGGCTCAGAATAGAGTTGCTGCTCCTCCACATCGAGAGGGGCCAGTTGAGGTGGCTCGGGCATCTGGTCAGGATGCCTCCTGAACGCCTCCCTGGTGATGTGTTCCGGGCATGTCCCACCGGGAGGAGGTCCAGGGGAAGGCCCAGGACTCGCTGGAGGGACGATGTCTCCTGGCTGGCCTGGGAACGCCTCGCGATTCCTCCCAAGGAGTTGCCTTCTTCAGGTCGGGGATGGGGTCCTTCCTCAAGTAGAGGAGTTCAAGTATCTGGGGGTCTTGTTCACGAATGAGGGAAAAATGGAGCGGGAGATCGATAGGTGGATTGGTAAGACGTCTGCAGTCATGCAGGCACTGTACTGGTCTGTCGTGGTAAAGTAAGAGCTGAGCCAAAAGGCAAATCTCTCGATTTATCGCTCGATCTATGTTCCTACCCTTATCTATGGTCATGAACTTTGGGTGGTGACCGAAAGAACAAGATCACGGATAAAGGGCGACTGAAATGAGTTTCCTCTGCAGAGTGGCTGGGCTCTCCCTTAGAGATAGGGTGAGGAGCTCCGTCATCCGGAGGGGGCTCAGAGTAGAGTCGCTGCTCCTCCAAATCGAGAGGAGCCAGTTGAGGTGGCTCGGGCATCTGGTCAGGATGCCTCCTGGACGCCTCCCTGCCTACCAGGCACTGCCTTGGTAGGCGAGGCGCCTTGCTTACGAGGACACTGTCCTTCCTTGGTCAAAAAAACGGTTTGGAACAGATTTGCCTTACGTGACCCAGCTGCCGGCTTACGTGCTCTGTTTACGTCCCGCCCATTGTAGTAGCATTGTAGCGTAGTAATATTACTTTAACCATGGAACTGGAAATGTATAACGAGAGTTTTACTTTTTTTTATATGTCAGTTAAATCAAATGTGCAAACGAGTTAGTACCTAGTAGCCACCGAAGCTGGAATTACGAAGCAACTAACGAACCATATATTACTTCTTTGGATCTAAATAATAATAATAAAAAAAAATAAAACAAACATTTTAGATATAAGCCCGATGGTTAAAATTAGTTGACTTACATTTAAAATATAAATTTACCCCCGAATTAGGTGCTGCTGTCTCCTACCGCGCTAAATTCTGGGAAATTTTTGACCGAGAGAAGCCATTAAGGCACGTCTGACGTATCCTTGGTTAGTTAGCTAAACGGCTAACAAACGGAGGACAGATTCCTCCGTAGCACATGAACATTGGAACACGCCTTGGCGGTCCTTGGTGACGTATCTCCTAGGCAACCGGGGCGGGACCAAGGCATCAAGACGAGGTCCCTGGGCATTGAGAAACACCGAGTGTGTATGTTCAAATAACGAGACAAATGCTACAGGTCAATATTTGAGTTATGAGTAATATAATTGGTATCAAAGTAGGTTCAAAACTGCTTTAGATTTGAGTACTTGGTTTAACTTTGACATGGGTTTGTTTAATCCATAGCCCTTAGCAAACTTTACTGCCTACTTGCCTTTTGTCGTATGATTTATCCCAGGGGACCACAAACTGTGACTGCATGCTTAATAATCTAAAGATAGATTATTGAATAGATTCAATAATCTTAAATATTTAGGAAATTCACTTTTACTTTGCAGTTCTATACAATTTTTACTTCATAACTGTCAGGGCAAAAGTTATCTGATTTAAAGGTTGGTGACCCCTGATCTGTCAGAAATAATTTTAGAAAATTTAATTAAGAACTCTTCAGTTGTTTCAGTGATGAGCCAGTAATATCAATAAGGTGAATGTTTAGGTTTTACTATTGATTCTACCAGCCAGTGTATGTTCAGGTAAAAATTACAAATCACAAAGCAAACAAATAATTTAGCCTAAATATTTTATTATACAGGATGCTGTTTCAGGTGTCTGTGGGTCATGGCATGTAGAATCTCTCCAACCATCCCAAGGAATGTTTGAAGGATCACTGATAAATGATTAGCTGTCTTTGGAGTCTCTCTGAGCTGTGTCCAGGGTGTACTGGCCTCTCGCCTGATGACTGCTAGACATACCAACCCTGTAGGATAGACAGAGGTGTCAAAAGTATTCACATTCAGTACTCAGGTATTAGTATAGATATTTTAGCTGCATGTGTCCATCAAAATCAATGGATTTTAGTGTAATGCAAATACATCAAAGTACTACATGTGCACCACTGAGCATTAATACATGTTTCATTAAGCAGAAGATATGATGACTAGTTGCCTATTTATAATGCTGTATGGTGGAGCATTTTGTATAGAGTTGTTGTGTTTATTTTTAATAAAAAAATGTAATAAGAAATGGCCAAATGAAACTGAAATAACAAGTCTATTTTTAAAATGCAAGGAGTAGAAAGCCCAGATAATTGAGTGAAAATGTAAGGAGTAGAAGTAAAAAGTAGGCCAATCTGTAATTGTTCCAGTAAAGTATAAATGCAAAAAAAATAAAAAAAAATAAAACGGAAGACTGTAGAATAAACAGATTTACGAGATAACATAAAAATATATAATTTTCTGACATTGCAGGAACAAGCTCGTACCACAGAGAGGCTGGTTAAACACTAACAACTACTGCGATGAAAACACACACACAAAGCATATATATTACTAAACCTTAAGACATCAGCATTTACACAGTTTTACGTTGGGGCGGGACAAAGGCATCAAGACGAGGTCCCTGGGCATTGAGAAACACCCAGTGTGTATGTTCAAATAACAAGACAAATGCTACAGGTCAATATTTGAGTTATGAGTAATATAATTGGTATCAAAGTAGGTTCAAAACTGCTTTAGATTTGAGTACTTGGTTTAACTTTGACATGGGTTTGTTTAATCCATAGCCCTTAGCAAACATTACTGCCTACTTGCCTTTTGTCCTATGATTTATCCCAGGGGACCAGAAACTGTGACTGTATGCTCAAATCAAAACGGAAGACTGTGGAATAAACAGATTTACGAGATAACATAAAAATTTATCATTTTCTGACATTGCAGGAACAAGCTCGTACCACAGAGAGGCTGGTTAAACACTAACAACTACTGCGATGAAAACACACACACAAAGCATACATATTACTAAACCTTAAGACATCAGCATTTACACAGTTTTATGTTGGGCTTTAGCTTATCTTTAGCCTACTTTAGCTTTAACTCACCATATAAGTGGTCCAGGTGGTCTCCTGTCTTGCTGCTTTATGGTGTCCTCCTCTCTCCTTCACTTCTTCAGAATATTACTCCTTATCTGTGTAGGTTGGATTTGGAGTCTGGCAAAAACTGCAGACTAAATACTATGTTGAACATCACCATCGTATCCTCCATTGTTAACTGCATAGTCTAGCAACATACACCCTACTCACTAAAGCAGACCTCTGTGATTGTAAAGTGGCGATCAGTAAAATAAAACACCTATTTCTAACGCTTCTCTATTCTTGCGTTTTCCTTAATCCACATATGAAAAGTCAGGCTGTCTGTCTGTTGTGGCAGCGTATGTTGAAACGATCAATTCTGTACACAAAGTGTTTGCCTCGACCTCAGAGAGGTCACTCGCGTCAAACAAAAATACCTAAATCAAAAATGAGCTCTCGTTATCCGTTTTTTCCATTTTCGTTTTGTGATCAAAAACGGAAAACAGATAAGGGTCCTTGATATGTTTTTTCATGTGAAAAAAAACAAGATTTCTTTTTGTTTTTTTCATTTTTTGTTTGAAACGAAAACAACGAACTGCCTGAATGTACACGGACCATGATGGTTCTAATTTTTGCAATATTGCTAAGGTGAAAAAAGAAAATCCTAGAGACTTCTTAAATGTGAGATCTAAATGACATATCTTGGTCAAAAATAACACCAGGGTTCTTTGCTTTATTAAGAGGCTAATTTAATGCCTTCCAGGTGAAGGGGTTGACTAAGTAGTTTCTTTTTCAGAGTTTCTGGTCCAAAGACGGCAACTTCTGTTTTATCAGAATTCAGAAGCAAGAAGTTTAGTCATCCCAGCTTTTATATCTTCCAGACATGCCTGTAGCCTACCTAACTGACCAGACGGTCGTGGCAGATGACCGCTTGTACTGAGCCAGGGTTCTGCCAGAGGTTTCTTCCTGTTAAAGGGGAGTTTTTCCTCTCCACTGTTGCTGATCAAAAAATTTAGAATAAGGGCCTTTTGGACGATACAAGACCACGAGCTTTACTGCTTTTTTATGTGTATGAGTAAGGCTAAAAATTAAATGTTCAAAGAAACTGTAACTATTATTTTTTGGGGGATTAATTAATAAATCTGAATGAAAGATGGTGGCTACTCCACCTCCTCGACCAGTACTTCAAGGGACACTAAAGTTTAAGTAGCTAGGGGGAGTTGACTCATTTATTGTGACATGGTCCTCTACCTGCAACCATGTCTCTGCAAGACAAAACAGATCAATATTATTATCACAAATTAAGTCATTTACCAAGAATGTTTTTGAGGGGAGAGATATTATGTTTAGGAAACAACATTTAATAAAAAAAAAATTCTGTTCAGTCGGAGTTGTATTTATCTTTATGAGATTTTTATACTTTGCTCTAGTAGCATTAATTTTCAATGCATTTGTTTTGGGTAGTGAACAGGAAACCGTCTCTATAGGGTAGTGGGTGGCAGTCCCTGATCCCTGAGCTGGGTTGTCACGGTATTGGGGAACTACAGATAAACCTATCAATGTTCCTGGAAAGAAGGGCAGCTCCGTCCGCGGTGGGATGGATGCCATGTCTACTTAACAGTCCAGGTTTTCCCCAAAAGGTGCCCCAGTTATCAATGTAGACCACATCATTTTCTGGACACCACATTGACAACCAAAGGTGAAACGACCGCATACGGCTGTACATGTCATCGCTAGTATGATCAGGCAGGGGACCAGAAAACATTACAGAGTCAGACATCTTTTTGGCAGCCCTGCACACCGAAGCTATGCTAATTTTAGTGACCTCCGATTGCCGTCGCCGGGTGTCATTGCGACCAGCTCTAGCTCAGAAACCCTCGTCTCCAAGGCTACAAAAATGCTGCACTTATTACACCAACCATCTTTCCTAAATGAGGCTAGAGAGTAGCTAAACATCTGACAGAGAGAGCAGGAAAGACGAGGAGATTCAGAGAGAGACGGAGGAACAGTAGACAAAGCTGCCGAAGCCATGCTAGCCATGAAGCTAAGCTAACCTAGCGGTACCTTACAGAGCCCAGAAAACCAGTGTAATGCTTAACGAGTCCCAACACGTAAAGAACACCAACAGAAAATACATTTTTTAATGTGTTTGTGGTTTAAAGTTACTCAGAAAAACTTCTGGACAGAGAAAATTAGATCAGTTCAAGAGAGAGAGAAACACCGACTTGCTTCAACCGAGTGAGTCACCAAACAGGAAATGACGTGATACGTCTTACTAATGCAGTCTCCTCAGTCAACCTAGAGTCAACCCAGAGTCCCACAACAATAACAACATGCAGATCAAATAATCGGGACAGTAAAGAAAATATTCGGCTAGCGTGACCCCTGTGTGCACAGTATGCGAAGGTGCCAGGCTGTCAGAAAGACAGATTATTCAAATAATTTACAAGCGGCAAACTCTATCCACTTAGAGCATTTTGTATAGAGTTTTTGGGTTTATTTTTTATTAAAAAATGACCAAATGAAACTGAAATAGCAAGGCCATTTAAAAAAATGCAAGGAGTAGAAAGTACAGATAATTGCGTGAAAATGTAAGGTGTAGAAGTAAAAAGTAGGCCAATCTGTAATTACTCCAGTAAAGTATAAATACTAAAAATTTCTACCCAACTAGGACACCTCTGGGTAAAGATAATATATGGATGGATGGATGGATGAATGGATGGATGGAGAGCCTCTTCTTCCTGCCTAAACAAAAATTAAAAATGGATTAGAATAGTGTAAAATGCTTACAGAATTTGCATGTATTTTTTAGGAGTAACATGAATGCTTTGTAGTTTGTAGGAGCAATTTTACAATTCTGAGCTGACTTTAGTGTGCTGATATTACTTTGAAAGTACTTTGAATATTTTACTAATCATGCATTTGAAAGCATGCACTTTAAAGGATTTAAATTAAGGAATACAACTAAATATATCTGATGCTGTCCTGAAGGAATTAAGTGGGAATATGAACATTTATCAAAAAATAAAATGGAAGATTGTAGAATAAACAGATTTACGAGAAAACATAAAAATATATCATTTTCTGACATTGCAGAAACAAGCTCGTACCACTGAGAGGCTGGTTAAACGCTGACTACTACTGCGATGACTTTACATGACATTTATCTTAAACACACACACACAGCATACATATAACTACACCTTAATACATCAACATTTACACAGTTTTATGTTGGGCTTTAGCTTATCTTTAGCCTACTTTAGCATTAGCTCACCATATAAGTGGTCCAGGTGGTCTCCTTTCTTGCTGCTTCATGGCGTCCTCCACTCCCTTTCACTTCAGAATATTACTCCTTATCTGTGTAGGTTGGTTTTGGAGTCTGACAAAAGCCGCAGACTAAGCAGTATGTTGAACATCATATTTGTATCCTCCATTTTTAAATGCGCAGCCTAGAAACAGACACCCTACCCACTAAAGCAGACCTCCGTGATCGTAGACTGGCGATCAGTAAAATAAAACACCTATCTCTAACACTTCTCTATTCTGGCGTTGTCCTTAATCCACATATGAAAAGTCAGGCTGTCCGTCTGTTGTGGCAGTGTGTGTGTATAAACGAACAGCTCTCTACACAAAGTGTTTGCTTCTGCTTCAGAGACAACTTCCGGGTCAGGTCACTCGCCTCAAACAAAAATACCAAAATCAAAAATGAGCTCTCGTTATCCGTTTTTTTGTGATCGAAAATGAAAAATCAGATGAGGTTTCTTGATCTGTTTTTTCATGTTAAACAGAAAATGAAAAAACGAAAAACCAGCGTGTTTTTTTTTTTTCATTTTTTGTTTGAAACGAAAAAAAAAACTGCCTGAATGTACACGGACCGTACACTCCTGCCTTTTCCCAATTCCCAACATCCACCAACACACGCAGTAAACAAATCGACCGATGAATTTCTTTCCAAAATCTCAGACATCATGGATAAGATTGCGCCAATTAAGGTTAAAACTCTCTCGAGTAGAAAGAAGTCGCAGGGGAGAAACAATCCAATGGTATGTAGTGAAAGTGTTGACGAGCCGAGACAAAATGGCAGAAATCTCGACTCCAGGTTCATTACGAGATATACAAAGAGAGATTGAACAAATATCAATTAACCTCGAAGGTTGCGAGGGGATCATTCTTCTCTGAAATTATTCACAGAAACAACAATAATGCAAATACATTATTTTCTTCATTTGAGAGATGAACTACTCCTCTTGTGAAAGTAGCCCCTGAACTATGCTCCATCAGGTCCTGCAATGAATTTGCTAGTTCGTTATTCTATTTACTGAAAGGATTTTGAACATCTGAAAGTCAATTAGTACATCAAGTTCAACCCCAACACCAATGTTAAGCCCAGTTAACACCCATCGTGAGAAAATTACTGATTTTCAAACAATAAATCAATGGAGCTTTGATGAAGTTATTGAGAAAATACGCTCTGCCACCTGCTGCTTGGATATTGGGCAGATCTCATCCAAATAGTTAACACATTTCACCTGTCAGATGTTTTCCCCCCAAGCTTTAAAATCAGCAGTTATCAAACCAATACTAAAGAAGAAGAACCTAGACATCACATCAATGCAAAGCTACAGACCAATCTTTAATCTCCCCTTTATCTGTAAAATTATTGAAAAAGCTGTGTTCCGACAGTTAAACAGCTTCTTAACAATGAACAACCACTTTAATATTTATCAGTCTGGCTTCCAAACATACCACAGCACAGAGACAGCCCTTGTCAAAGTTTTCAATGACATCCGTATAAATACTGACTGTGGTAAAACCACATTATTGGTACTATTAGACCTCAGTGTGGCGTTTCACAGTTGATCATGATATATTACTGGAACATCTAGAGAACTGGGTTGGACTCTCTGGAATGGTACTCAACTGGTTCAAAACCTGCCTCAAGAACAGGAATTTCTTTGTGACAATAAGCAAATTATCATCATGAGAAACAAAAAACACATGTGGGGGTCCCCCAGGGCTCCATCTGCTCAAACTAAGCCAGATAATAACAACAAATAATTTTAACTGCCACAACTATGCTGACAACACTCAGTTTTATATCTCAATTTACCCCAGGTGATGTTGAACACATTCAAATCCTTAATAAATTAATTGATCAAATTAACAGCTGGATCTCCCATAATTTCCTCCAACTGAACAAAAACAAAACTGTATTACTTATCTTCAGACCCAAAAAAGATTGATAAATAGTACACAATTTCAGTTAGTTCAACTAGAAACTACTGATCAGGCCAGAAAGTGTTAGAATTACCTGCTTAAAACTCCTACGAGGGCTAATTCTTGTTCAATTTTCAATTAAATTCTGTTTTATTTATGTAGTGCCAATTCACAACAAATGTCATCTCAAGGCACTTTACAACAAAAGTAATTTCAATACAATTATACAAACATTCCAATCAGTTAAAAGTTTTCTATGTAAGAAATGACCGTCTGGGGGTCTGAGAAGACAGAGAATAGACAGCATGGAGGAGGCTTGGCGACTTGAGCATCATCCAGACCGATGTTCCCAATCCAGCAGAGGGCATTGTAGTTGAGCAGGGTACCAGACCGTGTGGAGCTTCTATGGGGAGAAAAATACTGAGAGAAAACTGGGCTAACAATCCCAATAACAGCAGGAAAAATATATCTGGAGAGTGGTAGAAGAGAAAAGTAGAAGAGACAAGAAAAGTGGTCAGTCTGTCCTCCAACAGTCTAAACCTATAGCAGCATAACTTCAAAAATAGCTCAGAATAACCGAAGCCACTAACTATAAGCTTTATCAAAAAGGAAGGTTTCAAGTCTAGTCTTAAAAACAGACAGTGTATCTGCCTCACACACTAAAACTGGGAGCTTGTTCCACAGGAAAGGAGCCTTATAACTAAAAGATATGCCTCCCATTCTACCTTTAGAAATCCTAGGAACTACCAGTAGACCAGCATTCTGAAAACAAAGTGCTCTGTTAGGAACATATTGAACAATTAGATCTCTGATGTACGCTGGAGCTGATTATTAAGAGCTTTATAAGTAAGGAGGAGGATCTTAAACTCTATTCTGGATTTAACAGGCAGCCAATGGGGAGAAGCTAAAACAGGAGAAATGTGATCTCTCTTTTTAATATTCATCAGAACTCTTGCTGCAGCAATTTGGATCAACTGAAGGCTTTTAGTTGCATTTTGTGTACTTACTAATAATAAGGAATTACAGTAGTCAAGCCTTGAAGTAACAAATGCATGGACTAGTTTTTCTGCATCACTCCTGGAAGGATGTTTCTGTTTTTAGCAATATTCCGGAGGTGAAAGAAAGAAATCTGTTTAATATGGGATTTGAATGTCATGTCTTGGTCAAAATTACACCAATGTTCTCTACATTATTACCAGAGGCCAAATTAATGCCATCGAGATTAAGTGATTGATTAAGCAGTTTCCTTTTTAAAGGTTCTGGGCCAAAGACAGCAACTTCTGTCTTGTCTAAATTTAAAAGTAGAAAATTCTGAGTCATCCAGGATTTTATGTCTTCCAGACACGCTTGTAATCTACCTAACTGATTGGTTTCATCAGGTTTTATGGATAAATATAATTGTGTATCATAAGCATAACTGTGGTAATTCATTCCATGTTGTCTAATTAATTTACCAATTGGAACCATATATACACACATATATATATATACACTACCGTTCAAAAGTTTGGGGTCACCCAAACAATTTTGTGTTTTCTATGAAAAGTCACACTTATTCACCACCATTCGTTGTGAAATGAATAAAAAATAGAGTCAAGACATTGACAAGGTTAGAAATAATGATTTTTATTTGAAATAAGATTGTTTTTACATCAAACTTTGCTTTCATCAAAGAATCCTCCATTTGCAGCAATTACAGCATTGCAGACCTTTGGCATTCTAGCTGTTAATTTGTTGAGGTAATCTGGAGAAATTGCACCCCACGCTTCTAGAAGCAGCTCCCACAATTTGGATTGGTTGGATGGGCACTTCTTGCGTACCATACGGTCAAGCTGCTCCCACAACAGCTCAACGGGGTTCAAATCTGGTGACTGCGCTGGCCACTCCATTACCGATAGAATACCAGCTGCCTGCTTCTTCTCTAAATAGTTCTTGCACAATTTCGAGGTGTGTTTTGGGTCATTGTCCTGTTGTAGGATGAAATTGGCTCCAATCAAGCGCTGTCCACTGGGTATGGCATGGCGTTGCAAAATGGAGTGATAGCCTTCCTTATTCAGAATCCCTTTTACCCTGTACAAATCTCCCACCTTACCAGCACCAAAGCAACCCCAGACCATCACATTACCTCCACCATGCTTAACAGATGGCGTCAGGCATTCTTCCAGCATCTTTTCAGTTGTTCTGCGTCTCACAAACGTTCTTCTTTGTGATCCAAACACCTCAAACTTGGATTCATCCGTCCACAGCACTTTTTTCCAGTCTTCCTCTGTCCAATGTCTGTGTTCTTTTGCCCATCTTAATCTTTTTCTTTTATTGGCCAGTCTCAGATATGGCTTTTTCTTTGCCACTCTGCCCTGAAGCCCAGAATCCCGCAGCCGCCTCTTCACTGTAGATGTTGACACTGGTGTTTTGCGGGTACTATTTAATGAAGATGCCATTTGGGGACCTGTGAGGCATCTGTTTCTCAAACAAGAGACTCTAATGTACTTATCTTCTTGCTCAGTTGTGCAACGCGGCCTCCCACTTCTTTTTCTACTCTGGTTAGAGCCTGTTTGTGCTGTCCTCTGAAGGGAGTAGTACACACCGTTGTAGGAAATCTTCAATTTCTTAGCAATTTCTCGCATGGAATAGCCTTCATTTCTAAGAACAAGAATAGACTGTCGAGTTTCAGATGAAAGTTCTCTTTTTCTGGCCATTTTGAGCGTTTAATTGACCCCACAAATGTGATGCTCCAGAAACTCAATCTGCTCAAAGGAAGGTCAGTTTTGTAGCTTCTGTACCGAGCTAAACTGTTTTCAGATGTGTGAACATGATTGCACAAGGGTTTTCTAATCATCAATTAGCCTTCTGAGCCAATGAGCAAACACATTGTACCATTAGAACACTGGAGTGATAGTTGCTGGAAATGGGCCTCTATACACCTATGTAGATATTGCACCAAAAACCAGACATTTGCAGCTAGAATAGTCATTTACCACATTAGCAATGTATAGCGTGTGTTTCTTTAAAGTTAAGACTAGTTTAAAGTTATCTTCATTGAAAAGTACAGTGCTTTTCCTTCAAAAATAAGGACATTTCAATGTGACCCCAAACTTTTGAACGGTAGTGTATATATACACATATATTATATATATATATATATATATAATATATATATATATATATATATAATATATACACAATATATATATATATATAAATATATAATATATATACACATATATATATATATATATATATATATATATATATATATTTTTTTTTTTTAAGAAAATCGGTCAAAGCACAGAACCCTGTGGTACTCCACAAGTAACCCTTGAGTGTGAAGATTTATCATTGACATGAACAAACTGGAATCTGTTGGATAAATATGATTTAAACCAACCTAGTGCTGTTCCCTTGATCCCTTCAACGTGTTCAAGCCTTTCTAAGAGAATATTATGATCGAATGTGTCAAAAGCAACACCGAGATCTCACAAATCCATTATCTGAGGCCATTAGAATATCATTAGTAACTTTTACCAGTGCTGTTTCAGTGCTATAATGAGCTCTAAAACCTGACGGAAATTCTTCAAACAGGTTGTTGCTGTTTAGATGCTCATATACTTGATTAGCAACAATTTTCTCAAGAATTTTGGATAAAAAAGGAAGTTTAGATATAGGTCTGTAGTTAGCTAAGTCATCTTGATATAGGGAGGGTTTCTTAAGTAAAGGTTTAATTACAGCAACCTTAAATTCCTGAGGCACATATCCATTTATTAAAGATAGATTCATCATGTCTAGAATAGGGCCAGTAACCAGAAGGAACACTTCATTAAATAATTTGGTTGGTATTGGGTCTAACATACAAGTTGAGGGTTTAGATGAAGCTAATATTTGTGACAATTCTAAAAGTTCAACAGAATCAAAATGGAACAGACATAAACATGGTCCTACAGTTCTCTCTGATACTGCCTCATTTACTGAAAGAGAGTTAATCATGCTTGGGAGAATGCCAATGATTTTATTTTTAATAAAAAAATATATTGTCCTTATTGTGGTGGAAAGAATTTAATGTTATGTACTTTCTGTACTTTGTAATCAACCATGACCTGGTTTACTTAATGTTGTAGTATCAGTTTGAATGACTTAAGTGACGTTTTTACCCAGGACAGGGAGAGAGTTTTTGATAATGATAGTCCATATCCTGTGTTACCATGGAGATGGTTCTTCAACCGGGCATCCTTAAAGATACACACAGTTCTCATCTTTCCAATATAAGAGAAAGGTGACACAAAGTCTCTGATTTTCATCTTGAGAGTTGTACTTTATTGAGTAGAGTAGATATACCAAGATTACTAGTAATAATAAAAGCTTTCTGTTGTAAGACCGAGACAGGTCAGTATTCCACATTTGCTGAGATGTGTTGCTGTCCTCCTGTATGATCAATTCAAATCATATTAAAACCTCCAAACGTTTAAAGGAATCTCTCTCATTTATCAAGAGTCTCAACAATCCGATAACACTTATGAAGAATCCCATAAAGTCATCACGTCTAACGTGTGTTGATCAGAGTGTGTGGGTCCCTTCACTTTCTGAGTAAAGCCAATTGAGTCTAAGATAATATTAAAGGCTGCAGTTAGGCTATTACTTTAAATGTCCATGTAAATATTGAAATCCCCTATTATAATTACCTTATCAGTGTTGAAAACTAAATCGGATTTTAAAAAAATCTGATATCTGGTCCAAGAATTGATAGTAAGGGCCTAGTGGAGGACACAAAACCACAGACAAAAGTGGTTTTAATGTTTTGTTGCTTGGATGAGGAAAACTAAGGATTAGATGTTCAAAATAGCTGTAGCTAATAATTAGTCTAGGGTGAATTTGCAAATCTGAATACAAGATGTTACAACTCCTCCTCCTTGTCCAGTACTTATAGGAATGTGAAAATGTTGATAATTGGAAAGACTTGACTCATTTATAATTACAAAATCCTCCTGCTGCAACCAGGTTTCTGAAATAGATCAATATTATTATCACATATCAAGTAATTTACTAATAAAGTCATTAAGGAGATGGATTTTATGTTTAGTAAACCACATCTAATTGACATATTTCCTTGTTTGGTCCGAGTCATACTTATTTTAATAAGATTTTCATAGTTTGCTTTTGTCAGGTAACTTTTAGTCTATTTGATTTTGGCCGTGGGCAAGGCACTGTCTCAATGGGGTATTGAGTGGGTAACAGTACAGAAGCTGCAGAGAAGTGGGTTAAACTATGACTCTGTTTCCTGGTCTGGACCCTGGTTTGTCAGTGTATTGAAGGACTAATAAATCTGTCCAGATTCCTAGAAAGAAGAGCTGCTCCATCCAAAGTGGGATGGATGCCTTCTCTCCGGATCAGACCAGGTTTTCCTCCAAAAGTTTTCCAATTATCAATGCAGCCCACGTTGTTTGTTTGCAAAAAGTACGTAAGCAAGATCCTAAGTGTGCTTAAATTTGCGCACATTTTTCCACCAGACTTTTTTCTATGAACCCAAACTTGGCGTAGAAAGTTACTTACATAGTTTTCGGACCCCATTTTGTGCGTATGCAAGCTTTATAAATGAGACCCTTGAACTATTATTTACTTAAATTCTCTTCAAAACAGACCTAACCTCTTCCTTGTTAATTGAGAAAGGTATGGGTTTTGCCTGAGCCTGTTATCTCAGTTAGTGTCTGAAAAGTTATAAATATCAAAACGTGAAAAAAAGTTAAATGCTTCAGATAACTCGCTATTGTTTTGCAATCGCTACTACACAAATAACCTGTTATGTGTCAGGATTAATTTGTGCTCTTTATTTTATTATCTTTTTGGTTTTGTGTGCACTTTTCTTAGCAAGGTGTCTGTTTGAAAAGCAGCAAACTGATGAAAGCACTTGTGAAGACTATTTTTATCTTTACTATTACCCCAGTACAGTAGTTTACATAAAAGTTTAACATTTTAATAATCTGTGTAGAATCTTGTCCTGTAGGTCTGGACATTGTGATTTGCCTTAGACGTGAAGAACCTAGGCAATATTTTTGACTCTGAGCTGACTTTTATCCCTCACATTAAAAACATTACCAAAATAGGTTTGTATCACCTAAAGAACATTGCCAGCAAGGGCGTCAGATTTTTTTTATTTTTTTTTATTGCTGGGGACATAATTATAACTTAGGGTTAGGGGAATGCGGTTTGGGGATTGCTGGGGACAGTTATTAAATATTTATTTAGCCTCTAAGTAATCATTTGTTTCATGTTTCATCACAATATGCTGTTTTCTTCTTTAAATTTCGACAACATTAGACTGTTGGTTGGCAAGAATTATTAAAATCCACACCGTAGCACAAAGAACAATGTTGGATATAATATGTACTCGCACCAACAGAATACGCAAAAATAAAACATGCTCCTTTTGCACCCCCAACACCGTTCTGTGATGAGAAACTTCAAATTTAACTTACAGTTGACAGTCCTGCAATAGAGAAGCTACTTGAGGGTGATACGCATAAAGTTGTTTCAGGTGGAAAAAACAAAAATAAATTTCACGGCTCCAGGAGGAAGTTTATTTAATGCGACCGGACTGGGAGTGAGACAATATTGTTGTTGTAATGTTTTTTTATGAGTACCAAAGAGGAAAATGTTCATTGTTGTTTTGGTGGAGGGAGCAGGAGGGAATTTTCCCAAAGTTGCGCTGATGACGCAATGCTGTTGCTATCCATCCATCCAGCGCTTCCAGCAATTAAAAAATGAGAAATCAAGGTAGAGCCAGGGACTGTGGACTGTTTGGTTTCTGTTTTGATTTTTTAAAAACCTTTTTACAGTTATTATGTTTAAGGCTGTAAAACCCCTCGCCACACACTTTTTTACACTTTTCCCAGACATACATAAACATTTACTCACATTTCTCACTAGTTTTAATTCTCAAACCTAAGTAGATTTAAAACATAAAAGTATTAACACACAGTACAGTCTTTCCGCCCTGCGAAATTAGGTGCATCTTTTTCCACTGAAGGTCTTGGAACAGGTGTCATGTCCTAGTGAGGAACATGATAATGGGCAGTCATTTTGGCTGCCTTTTTTTGTCTGGGTGAGAAGATTATTATAACCAGACATGATAAATTTGGCAATCGCAGGAGACATGACAGGAGGAGATTCACAACTGCATCCAATCATTTAGGACGCAGAACACAATGCGCGTCGTGCGCTGTAAAGCAAGCATTTAAATTGTGCTATTTAAAAAATCCATGAAACAGCGAAGGGTGGACCGTGTTATCGCAAAGGAAATGTATAGGATAATTGTATTTTTTCCATCTTGAAACGGGTACCAGTAACATTACAGGACTCTGCCCTGTAGCTGATTACCAGTCTTTTAAAACATGACATCTACTGCAGAGAATGCTGTAGTATATGAGCAGAAAGAAACATGACTGCATGAGAAAGTGGAGTGAATTAAATAATATTATGTTCAGATATTGATGCAGAAACTTTGCTGGGAGCACAAGTGTGTGTTAGATCAGTGCTGGTAAAGAATTTCCGCATCAGATTATGTAGGTACAAACCCGTCAATCATAAATATTGCTTGGGACACGTCCCCCGCGTCCCCGGTTAAAATGACGCCTATGATTGCCAGAGCTTTTACCTGATTATTATTTATTAATATCTGTTTAATCGCTCCACATGTTTTACCTAAATTAATTTTTAGTTTAGCTTTTAACTGACTATTATTTTTAATTTACTGTTAATCTGCTTTACATTTTTATTTTGATCATATCCTATAATTGTTTTACACTTCATAATTTAAAACATAATGGGGCTGATTTATCAAGATTCCTGATAATGACCGCTAAATTGCGTGCGCCGCTAAAAATTTGCGTGAGTGGGTTGTCCTTAATTTGTGGGTGATTTACTATGATTGCATGAGCAATTCTTAACAGGCACAAGCAGCAGTATTCAAATTACGAGTTTGCAGCTGCTAATCCGAGCTGCACCACGGCTAGAGAAAGGAGGAATAATGCGCAGGGATCCATGATGCGTCTTTGGCACAAAAATTAGGCTAAAATGCTGTGAATTCTGTTTTTCGTTTGTCAGCAATAAATGTAATTCATGCTGTGTACATGTGCTGCTCTCTGCTGCACACATCATATTGCAGGGTTATATTGAATAAAACTGCAGCATGTCTGAATTTTATCTTTAAAATGTCATATATAATGCCAGTTATCATGTGGTATGATTACTACATTTTATTAATTGGACTCCAGGAAGGTTAACCACTACAGGGGAAACTGATGAGAATTCATTAGGATCATGTGCGCTCAGCTCATCTTTACCAGGTGTAAATGTGATGAGTGCACAGTGAGTTGTGATGTGTCTTTGGGGGAAAACAGGTAAATATTTTCATAACTCTCAGGTTTATTGCCATTAGAGTGTTAATTACTTTTAGTTTATATTGTGTGTGAATGAATTTTTTTGTTTGTCAATAATAACCTCATGTTGAATGTGGTTGCCGGCGCAAACATTTTGATGCTTAGTAAATCAAACTGCACCTTGAACGCCTACTTAATCTGCCGTTCTCCTCCCAATGTTTTGCCTCTTCTTACAAAAATTCCCAGATAGCATTTTCATCAAGGACATAAGCGCTAAATGGATTGCGCGCCTCTTGCTGTGGGTTTAACAGGCGCCGTGTTGATCAGCTCAGCCTCATCTTGTTTTTCTCAATAGGGGGTTTGTACAGGGGCCGCCAGCAACCTCTTGGGGTTGAGCTGGTGTCAGTGCCACCTCAACACTCTGGGGCCAGGGAGTGTAGATTCATGCTTATATTATACAAAACTCTTTTCCCCAAAACTTAAAAGCATCCTAATGAGGAAGTTTGGAGAGAGGACCTTAGGGCCGCAGAGAACATTCATGTTTTTAAGAGCAGGATCAAGACTCACCTTTTTAACTGAGCTTTTAACTGATTATTATTTATTAATATCTGTTTAATCGCTCCTCATATTTTACCTGATTTAATCTTTTGTTTAGCTTTTAACTGACTATTATTTATTGTTAATCTGCTTTGCATTTTTATTTTGATCCTTTCTTATCATTGCCTTACACTTGATAATTTAAAACATTATCAGTCTTAACAATTTATCAGCATTTATCAACATTTTAGACTTAATCTTATTATCTACTGTTTATTTTATATTTTAATCTCTTATTTAACTTCTACTTATTATTTAACTTCTACTTACTTCTACTACTTATATCCTTCTAGTGTTTTCTCTGTGGGAGCCCTCTGCATCTGGAGCAGTGGTTGGCTGTGGCTGCCTGGGTGCTCTCCAGGTAGTACTTGGATGGAGTTGGGGGTACCAGCCCTCCTTCCTGTGGGCGCCCTGGGTCAGTGCCTTGGCTGCTGATGTTGATCTGCTGCTGCCCATGCAGATGGCATCTCATGATGGCATTTCCTGGTTCATCTGTACTCAGCACGTTTTTGCTTTGTTTAATGTTGCTTTTAAGTATGTGTGTGTGTGTTTGTATGGTAGATGGATTGGGTTGGGAGGGGGTGTAGTTGCGATGATGGTTTTATTTTTGGTTTTGGGAAGGGGGGACTGTGGGGTCATTTTAATCTGTAAAGCGTTTTAGAAGCTATGTAGATTGAAAAGCGCTTTATAAATAAAGTTTGATTTGATTTGAGAGACAACAGTTTTTTTGGCTCATCTTGCCCCTGATCCACTGCTGGGGCAACAGTCAATGAAGGAAACATATACTTATTCTGCTCATCTCACTGGTGAGAGAGAGTATTGTTTACCACAAATGCTCTAATAGAGTCTGGCAAAGGGGCACAGGCTTCTTCTTTAAGTTTGGATGCAAGTCTGTCAGATTGCAGACCTAAATACCCTACAGGCTTGGACAACTTCAACAGATGACCCAGCTTCACACAGCACACTTCTCTCATCCTAGATCTCAGAGTAAGAGGCAAGATTGACAAGATGAAAACATTTTCAAACCCTCTTCTTCAAAAAATCACATCCCTGGTGTCATAGTCCTTCTTTCAAAGTTGAAGATCTACCTTGTATTTAAAATGGATCAATAAAATGGAATGAGACATGTTAGGTCTAACATAAAAAGATGTTTGTCATATCCACTATGTCCCGCTTTCCTCAGGAGATGATGCGTTGTATCCAAACAAGGCAGTCCAACACTACAGAGTAACCTTTGTGCTGTGTGGAATCTGAAAGCTGCGAATCTGGAGGTTCCATTAACAAGTCTTTGTCCTCCCTACTCCTCTGGCAGATACAGGGCAGCAGCCTTCACCCAATGTCGTCCTAACCAGAAACGAAATCTACCAGAGTCTTTTGTAACTGTCATAATAGTGGTGATGGTGGAGTTGGCAAAGTCAGTTTATGCCAGAGAGCCGAGGGAACCAAGTTATTAACAACCAGAACTCTTTCCTTATAAGAGAACTGAGGCAGAAGGTATTCCCATTCAGACAGTCTGACACACACCTTCTCCATGACACCCTCCAAGTTCTTCTATAAAAAAATCCAAAACACTCAAGAATTTCAAACCTTGATCAACCCAATTCATATTTCCTGGTAGTTTTGGAAGATTTCTGTTTATACATAGCCCTACTTTTAAAGCAAAACTTTTTTCCCGATTTAATTTTAGCCGAAGATGCTTTTTCAATTAGTTCTAAACTATGCTGAAGGCCTTGAACATCACTCTGACTCTTAATAAAATATTTATATCGTCAGCATAGGCAGACACCACTAATGGTTGATGATGCGATATTCCAGGAATAATAACACCAGTTAAAGTAGAGCATAGTTTTTTGTATCAACAACAATAAAATACAGCTGACCAGATATAGGACACCCTTATCTTATACTTCTCTGGACCTTAACAGGACAACTTAACCTACCCCCTTTTTTTTTACACAAAAAATGTAATGGTATAATAAACTCAATAAAAATTAAAACCTTCACCAAAACCAAAAGCTCTTAAATGAGAAAAAAAGAAAATTATTATCAACTTGATAAAAATACTTTTTCTGGCCTAATGAGATACTACCCACATTAATTTCATAAAGTTTACATATCTCAAACAGATATTGGGTTTTCAGTACCTGTGGGCTGGGAGCAGGGACGTCACTAGGATTGAGAGATAGGAGGGGCTTAGTCCCAGGAGCTTGATAATGAACGTTTTGGGAAAATCCAGCAAAGACTTTGTCAATTTACGGAGCTCGGTAGGGGTCAAGTAAAGAAATAATATTGAGCATTAAGAATCCTTACCCTCGGTTTGATAAACCATTCGCATGCGACTATTAAACTGTGTGCATGGATGCATAATCTTTTTTTTTTTCAGATTATTAAATGGTGTGCACAGATTCATAAACTATGTGCAATAGTGTGGGGATCCTGTCCAATTAATATTGTGCCCTGGTTATGGAGCCTGGAAGGGTCCATGCACAACAGAGTGAATGACTTCTGTTATTCATAGTGGCAAAACGTCTGTCACTTAGTTGTCACTCAATTGAATGTAAATTAACATGGCTGCAAGCGGTGGTGGTGCTGGAGCTTATCCCAGTTAGGACGGCAATCTGTCACATAATAAGATAAATTTAGCTTATATTTTTTATTAATAAGGTAATAAATGCATATTTGTCTGAAGTCCATTACAGGAAGAACAAAATAATGCAACCAAGCACCTTGTCCCACACAGAAACAACCTATACAATTGTATATATTTTGATATAGGCTTTGAATATATGTGACATATCTACATTTGGCCGTTTTCTATTTCATTTATACATATAGGTACATATGTACTATCCCTGGCTTATATGTGGGATATATACGCATATGCAGGATATATCATATATGTGCATAAATATGCTGTATATAGGCAGCATATATGTTGAAACACACCGTTTCAACATATATGCTGTTCATAGCAATAATCTTGCTGATGAATGGGAGATTAGAGCTTGGTTTGTAGTTCTGCATCAATATATTATCTAGGTTGTTTTTCTTTAATAGGGGTTTGATAACTGCTGTTTTGAGGGCCTGGGCGAAGACACCTGACAGGAAGGATGAGTTAACTATTTGAGTCAGATTTGACTTAATGACAGGGAAAACTTTCTTTAAAAAAACTGTGGGTAAGATATCGAGGCTGCAAGAAGAGGTTCTTAGTTGTTTAATAATTCCATTCAGATGCGATGGATTGAATTTTTCGAAATCAGACATTTTCTCTACATTGTTTTTACATGGGGGTGAAAGTAGTGGTGGATTGGGTGCTGCTGTACAGATTGATATTATTTTGACTTTAGTTGGAGCAATGGTATCAATAATGTCTGAGACCTTCGAGAAAAAGTTATCTACCAGCTATTTAACTGACTCTGTGTTGGAGGATAAACAGGAAGGGGGTGAGGGAGAGCAGCAAATTTGTTTAAAGATTTCAGCTGAACTGTCCCCAAGGAAGCGTTTTTCTAATGATAGTCTCATTTTGATCAGATAGTTTAGCAGGGATCATGCATCATCTAGAGAGATGTTGGAGATTTTCAAACCTTTGCTAATAATTAAGTCTGAGGTGTGTCCTTGTTTGCGTCTGGGTTGTCAGTATGAATGTTGAAATCTGCCACAATAATTAGTTGGTCATATTTAATACATATACATACATACACTATGAGGGATTGCTGTGGTGGGAAAATCTGTATCAATGGGGCCCAAACTCATGTTGATGACTTGATTCAATCTGCTGTCATTTATTAAGTAGAAAACTGTTTTAACTGATTTTAATGTCTGTATAATTGTATTGAAACAACTTATCTTGTAAAGTGTAGCTTTACACAGTGTCGGCGCTCCGCCCACGGGCATCCCACACAGTTCATGGGGTCCCTAGTGGCCACAGAGGCCCCTACTAATCAGGTGTTTGAAAAATTATATTAATTCTAATAATGACATATTTAAAATGAAAAAGTGAGAAGAAAATTAATAATAAGCAATAAAAAAAGCAAGCAAACACAAAGCTGGTCCTCTGTCTAGTCTCTTTTTCATCTATTATTGGTCTCTTACACTATGGCTCACACCTGTGTTTTGGGATGGCTTCCGATACGGAAAAAAGAAACAGCAGGATGCATTTATAAACTTGTGTTTGAACTTAAAAGCTATTCCTGAGATAGCTTAACTTTGCGATGACTCATCGCAATCTGCTCAGATTCCTTACATAGAAAACTTTTAACTGATTGGAATGTTTGTATAATTGTATTGAAATGACTTTTGTTGTAAAGTGTTTTGAGATTACATTTGTTGTGAATTGGCGCTATAGAAATGAAAGTGAATTGAATTGAATTCTCCCATATAAAAAAACGTCAGAGAGAAAGCTGCAGCCTTTCCCTCCTCCCCTCTGAGATTGTGTGAATTCCTCTCAGAAGCAAACTGAAAGCAGCTTTGGAGCGTTTTACTGTTGTAGAAAGAAAAATGTTAACACCATCTTCCATGCAGTTACTCTGTTTTGAAGCAACAATTAACTTCTATGAAGATAGTTTTTAAAAATTATTCAGACAAACACAACAACGACATGTGAAATGATCCAGTTAATCAGGTTTGGATAAAAAACGTTTTTTTTTTTTTTTACTTTGAACAGCAGCGTTATGTAAGGATTAAACAACGAAGAGCCGTGCATTAGACAGTTATAATGCACGACGCAGAGTCAAGAACACCATGTCGTGCAGCGGCGTGGTGTTACTCCGCGAAGTGCATTATAACCGTCTAATGCACGGCTTCGAGTTGTTTAATCCGCTTATAGCATGGTCCCACAAACGTAACGTTTTATAACAAATATTTATTTCATGTACTGAACTCGTCAAATATCCCACACTACAGGGACTATTTTATGTGGGTCTTTAGTCGGTCTACTGTCTGAATGCTCGTCACAGAGCGAGCCATTCTCTCGCTGCTACGAAGATCTCCGTCAGGCGCAACAAAACACATCAGCACATGCTGCATCGCCAGAATCACAACACATTATTACTATTCCTGTACTTTTACGTGAAAATAAACACTGGTAGTATGCGGCGGTCCTGGACAGGAGCTAACCTGAAGCTAGTAGCTCAATTGCTTATCGTTACTATGGAAACAGCTGTACTGGAGCGCTTAAGTGCGGGGATGTAGGTCCTAGATCTGAAAATAACGACTAGTGCCTTAAAAGAAATGCAAAATTCAAATTTTATTACACACTCAAAACAGTAAACATTTAAATAAATTCCAAAAAAGTGTAATTCAAATGGGAAAATAGCAATAGCAGATATAGGTGGACAAATTATTGGCCTATTTATTTCATTTAATTAAGCCCATTAAAACACTTAGCCTAAGTTGAATTGAATGTTTCCAGTGATTGTGCAATTATTAAACGGCACTGCTGTGTTCTTGTTGGATTCCTACGACTTGTCACTTAACGTTTATCCAGCTGTTGCGTGTCGCTATAGCGACGTCCGCAGCGGAGTGATAGCCCAGTGATTTAACTACCGGACTACATGTGCGGTTATACGAAAATAATGCACACTTGTCAGCACCCACCAGCCAATCAGAATCAAGTATTCACCCAGACCATGGTATAAAGTTTGTTAATCTAAAGTATGGAACTTAATGTGAAGAAATTCTGTCTGAAGATTTTTTTTATTTTTTAATTTTTTTTATTTCTCAAGAAACGAAAACTTGACTTGAATACATCTGACAGTTTTTTTCTGTAAAGTTAGATGTCTGTGTTATAAAAGACAACAAAAAAATTAAACATATGCTATGAAAATGTATAAAAAGTTTCATTTTAGTATTACTTTACAGGATGAGTCCTAGTTCTGCATTACACTTCTCATGATTACACTTTATTCATTGATCTTTACTTGTTTCCTCGTTTTAATCCCAATTAAAATCTGGTGTCTCCATAATTGTGAAAAAGATTATCTTGTTTGGGACTATAGGTCTGATACATTTTTACATACAATTATATTAAATAAGTATATCTGCCCACCCAATTACTTATACAAAAATTATAAACACAAGAATGTTCTTTTAAGGTAATGTAGGAGCTTTTTTAAAAGATTAGTGGTTGTTTATAATTATTCATGAGTTAACTATTGACTGTCATGCAATTTATATAATTAAATATTTGGCCCATTTGTAACTGTGTGATTTAATGTGCCAAACTATAGAGATCTTTATCAAATTAAGTATTTGTTCTATGGTAATATTTTGTTGTTCACAGGCCAAGGGAAACAGTGTTGGTGAAAGTCCATCAAAGTCCATCTTACAGTTATTCTAAATTTCTTCCCTTCATAAGCAACATTTTTCAGCCAGGAAATGTAGATGTGTGCCTCGGAAGGGTCTGTAACAACTGGTGCTTGTGCACTGGTATATTAGGTTTTAGAGATCATCATAGCACTGAAACAGTCCCAGGGAATGATATTCTAATGGCCTCAGATAATGGATTTGAGACTCAGTGCTGCTTTTGACAGTCAATCATAATATTCTCTTAGACAGGCTTGAACACGTAGGGATCAAGGGAACAGCACTAGGCTTATTTAATATGGTTTTATAACAATACCAGCTTGAGATGAAACTGAAAAGAAATATTAGCTCTGAAAATAAAATTTGGCATTAAAAAATATAATTGTAACTGAAAATCTTAATTTTCAATCTAAAATAAATGTAGTGAACATTTCTGTATTAAAAGTGAAATTAAAATTGGAATTGAAAAAAATGGAAATGAAACTCAAAATATATGCATTAAAACAATTAACTCACAATCAAATGTTTACACTTTCATTTTTTTCTAAATCCCAATCTTTGTTTTTCAACGTCTATGTTTTGTTTCAATGCCAATCGTGTTTCACTTCTGCTGCTTTACAGTTTCATTCTGCTGATACTCATTTCAGGTTGTGCACACGCGCTGGGGTGGGTGGGTGGTGGTCTTAAGAGCAGCAGTTTCTTTTCAGTTTCATCTCAAGCTGGTATCATTATACGCCCATAGTTTAAATCATATCTCTCTGAAATATTCCAGTGTTTTTTTCCCCAACATGCCAACAACAACTCAAATAAAAAGAAAAGTTAAAAAATAAACAAAATACAATAAACAAACAAATCATAAATACAAGACGTTATGACCAAAGACAATCAATGAAAAGAAAATATAGGCATGTTCAAAAAGGAGTGGGCAGAAGCCGAGCTTATTCAAACGCACCCCTTGTACTTTCCATACAATTTTACAACACAATCTTGTTATTTATCTATATCAACATAAGGTTATCACAATGATGAGATAATAATAATAATATAATTCAATTTTTGATGTTACAATTCTTATCAATATCATCAATTTCTACACTCTCATACAACAGTCACTCACATCATCCTTAAATTCCATTTATAGTGTATTGGGACCAAACCATTTTTTGTGAAGTGCTTTAAAAATATGACAATTAGCCCACACACAGACACACAAAAACACCTCTATGTGGTCGCACCAGTTGTAATTTAAATTTTATGACTCCCCTCAGACTGTGGGACTTCTCATAATAAATAGCTTTTGTATATTGACAGGTAAGAGTCTATTAAATGTTTTGAAAATATTTTTGTATATTTAATTAGGTCATGTAATTTTAATATTTTTGATACAGACAGCTCTTTCTTGTAATATATAAAAGGAATGTAGAGAACATTGATCATTATCCCCCATACTTTAGCACAATAAGTAAAGTAGGGGAGAACTAAGGAACAATACAGTATACGCAGTGTATTACATTCAAGAAATAACTTGGCTTTGTATATTATTGAGAGACTTTTTGGAATTTTTGTTTTTGTGTATCTGATGTGAGGTTTTCATGACAATTTGCTGTCTATTATGATTCCTAAGAATGTCTTTCCTTGCACATTTTCAATTTGAACACTAATGATCTTTATTGGCAGCATATAATTTGTTGCTTGATTACCAAATATTATTGCTTTTGTTTTATATGGATTTGATAAAAATTTTTTACTATCCATCCGTCTTTTTACAATAGTAGTTCTTCATTCACAGTTTTAATAAGGTTTAGGTAATAGTCTCTACTACAAAATATACTAGTATCATCTGCAAACAAGACAAATTTCAAAGATTTTGATATTGTAAATATATTATTGATGTACAATATGAACAATTTCGGTCCCAACACTGATCCCTGGGGAACACCACAAGCAATGTCAAGACTTTTAGATGTGAAGTGACCAATATTGACATATTGACCCCTTCCACTTAAATAACTTTTTAGCCAGTTCAGTGCCACTGGTCTGATACCGTATTAAATGATTTATAGTGTCGAATGCTTTTTTTAGATCAATAAATATTCCATTACATGTTTTTTATTATCAAGTGCACTGGTGATTTCTTATACTGTATCACTTATGGCCACAGAAAGTCATACTGTCCTCCATACTGTCAGTGGATTGCTTATTTTTGCATTCATGAACAATATTTAAAATTTCTTGTTCATTGGTTGCAGGAAGAAAAATTGAATTTGGATTTATGTTTTTTTTTTCATTTAATTGGTGAGTTCTGTTGTTTTTGACTTGATAACATTTTTGTAGAGATTATTTTTCTTTTTACAGGCATTTAAAATTCCTTTTGTAGGCCAGGGGCATTTAGTACTATTGTTTGGTTTCCAATCCTGTAATGACAAACTTTTGTTAAAAACATTGATACTTTCCTCAGTTTTGATTCTTTTATACGTCATCACCTTGTGTTCTTTGGTTTCCTTAAATTTACAACCAGTAACTGTAAAAATAGGCAGATGGTCAGTGATATCAGATATAAAGAGTATACTGATAGTATCCTCTGTCATACTATTAGTAAAAATGTTATTAATAATTTTGGCACTGTCTGATGTTATTCTACTTGGTTTGGTGACTGTAAGAAAGAAGGCCATACTATACATTGTATTAATGAAGGGCATCTATTGGGGCGACTGTGGCTCAGTGGTAGAGTAGAGTTGGCTTGAAATTGGAGGGTCATAGGTTCGATTCCAGCTTCCTTCAGTCACATTTCGATGTGCCCCTGAGCAAGGCACTTAACCCCAAAAACATCATCCTACCGAGCCATGTTGGCTATCAGGGTATGAATGTGAGTGTGAATGGGTGAATGTGGCTTCAATGTAAAAGCGCTTTGAGTAGTCAGTATGACTAGAAATTTACCATTGTTTTAAGTTTAATTGGATTCAATAAATTAATGTAAAAAAATTACCACATATAAATGTAGATTTTTTGTTCACTGTAGAAAACAATTTCTCCATCCATTCTTCAAAAATGTCCATGTTCGAACCAGGGAGCCGATATATACAGCTTACAATAATGTTTTGTATCTTTTCATTAAGAATTTCCACTGTTAAACATTCCATTACTTCATGTGTAGTTAATGACCTGTGCTTAACTACCACAAACTGTACCGTTTTATGGATATATAGTGCAACTCCACCTCTTATTTTATTTTTTCAATTTACATATTTAAGGTTATAATCATTTATATTGAAATCAACTCCTTTTTCCTCATTGAACCAAGTTCCTGAGATAGCAGTAATACTGAATGGGTGGGCACAATGTTCCAAGTATTCTTTTATAGAATTGTAAATTGCATACATACTCCTGCTACTAAAATGTATTATTGAGAGTTTGCATTCAATATAAGTAATGCTTTTAAAGTGCTCTTGTGAGCAATATGCACAACTTTTGTTGATGGAGATAAAATTATCTGGGACTACTTAAGATCCTTTGTATTTTAGTCCATATACTCAAAGATTTACAGTTCCATTTGTTTCAGTTTTTAAATCTTCTGTAGTAGGTCATTATCATAGTTCCTTTGTGTCTATATGTTTGAGGTTGTGTTCATGGAGTAGATGTATAAAGACAGATATTAGCTTGTCAGGCTATTTTTCCAGAGTATTAATGTCAGTACTTATCAAGTTCCTCTATATTTCTCACTGCCAGTATTTTTGCTTCTTCCAGTGTTCCATTAAGTTTGATAAAGATTTTACAGTTTGTCACCCAGGTATGTTGGATCTTTTTTCGTTTTTTAAGGTACCAAGCATTTTTGGCAATGCCTTTTTTTTTTTGAAGTGTCAATTTATGAAAACATATCTTCCCCTCAGTTTTATGTCCGTGTTTTAACAGTGCCGTCTTGTTTTCCCAGTTCACGAACCTCATTATGATGGCAGGACGTTCACTATTTCTCCTGGGCAAGGGATGGCACGCTTCGATGTGATCTAAGTGTAGATCGATCCCTTTGCTTTGAAGGAAGGTGGCCACCTGTTGCTCCACTTATCTTGCCTCCTCCTATATATATATATATATATATATATATATATATATATATATATATATATATATATATATATATGTTGTCTTTGGACCACAATCTTTAAAAAGGAAACTCCGACCGTATGGTAGGAATTTCCACAATTATGCGGATGATACACAACTACATTTAACCGTAAATCCATAGAGACAGGCATGTTTCTAAGACATAAAAACATGGTGTTGGGATCTTGCATTTTTGCTGGTGTATGGCTGTGTTTTCGCCTACCTTCTCTGAAGGGGACGTGGCTGATTAGCGGCAGATGCAGCTCATCATCTCCAGCAATAAAAGAGGGACAGGAGCTGCAGACTGACGCCAGATTGTTCTTGCTTCTAGGGTGGTTAACACGGCCTAATCAGCTCGAGTTCTTCAATGAAGAAATTTATCTGAGTATTTTACTTACCCTGGCTTTGTCGCGGGTCCTGGTCCTGAAATCTCTACGTCTTCTTGGGTTTCTTCTTCTGAGCTTCGCTTCCCTGGAAAGATTATTTGGAAACCACTTACCTGTGGCCTCTCTGGATCCCCTCCTGGTCAGCTTTGGCTCTGTTGCCTCTGCTGGTCTGCCTGTCCACCGTCCACCTGCCCGTCTGCCCACTTGTCCTGCAACAAACACAGTCAGAACTCTGTCAATCTACAAACCACCTCTGGTACAGGATCTCACTTACCTCCCCATGATCCATACAAAACCCTCCCTCTTGTAAATAAAGACCATCCAGTTACATACTCCCTGTCTAATCAGCTCCTTCTTACACCTTGCTCCTCCACTGCAGTCTTCTGTCTGCCTCCTTGGTTCCGCCATTCGGAGATTCTCCTGGAAACATTACTGACCCAAACTCTGCCAATAAAAATCATTTTATTACAAACTAACAGTCTGGTTTTTTGAGTTTGGTGGTGCCTTAAGAGTCCAGAAATCTGACATGATGACACCTGGATGACTCTTTCTGCTTTAAACTCAGACAAAACAAATGTTTTTTTTTCTTTGGACCAGAACCTTTAAAAAGGAAACTGTAAATAAATCACTTCATCTGGATGGCATTAATTTGGCCTCTGGTAATAGTGTAAAGAAACTCTGTGTAATTTTTGACCGAGACTTGACATTTAAATTTTATATTAAACAGGTTTCTAAAGCTTGGTTTACGCTTGCCGCATGAACATTCCGCGCAGAAACGAGACGTGCGGAACCGGCCGAGACGCCTTCTTGCAGCGTTTATACTTTTTGTGGCTTGTCCCTGCTGAGAGCTAATATTTTTGACGACTGTAGGGGGCGGCGTAGGGCTCTACGGCATGCATACAACACTACACCATAGTAGAAGTAGTAATCACTGTTGTTTACAAGATGGTGATACCTGTGAGCTTAAACAAAGCAGAACTTTTATGCTATTTATTAGGAAAAAAGACGAAAAAAGGAGACTGTCCTCTCTTCCATTAAAACACAGTTGATCACAGTGATCTCTATCGGCCGAATCATAAAGATGTCTATTTACGAACCTCCGGCAATATGAGCTCTTGCCGGTCCGCCATGTTTTTCCGCGCGGGACCGCGTAGTTACAAATTTTCCTAGGTGCGCGGCGTGGTTGCTAAAATGACGTAATTTGGCCGCGTGGACCTCGCGGACACGGCAAGTATAAATTAAGCTTAAGATGTCTGCCTTTCACCTCCGAAATATTGCTAAAATTAGAAACATCCTGTCCAGCAGTGATGCAGAGATAGTCCATGCATTTGTTACTTCAAGGCTGGACTACTGTAATTCCTTATTATCAGGAAGTCCACAAAATGCTATTAAAAGTCTTCGGTTGATCCAAAATGCTGCAACAAGAATTCTGATGAATTATAAAAAGAGAGATCACATTTCTGCTGTTTTAGCTTCTCTCCACTGGCTCACTGTTAAATCCAGAATAGAGATTAAGATCCTCCTCCTTATGTATAAGTCCCCCTAATAATCAGCTCCATCATACACACAAGATCAGATTGTTCAAGATGTTCCAAACAGAGCATTTTGTTCTCAGAATGCTGGTCTACTACTAGTTCCTAGGATTTCTAAAAGTAGAATGGGAGGCAGATCTTTGAGTTATCAGACTCCTCTCCTGTGGAACCAGCTCCCAGTTTTAGTCTCTGAGGCAGATACTCTGTCTACTTTCAAGACTAGGCTTAAAACCTTCCTTTTTGATAAAGCTTATACTCAGAATGCTTAAGGTTATCCTGAGTTATTTCTATAGTTATGCTGCTATAGGCTTTGGTGCGTTCAGAACGCAAGCTTTGTTGGCATTAGGCAACGCTCATAAAGCGACTAGTTCGTTCGATGCATATACACAGAAGATACATTTTTAAGCTGAAGCTGGCAAAGCTCGTAGGCGGGTTTTTCTGTGCTGGATGTTTTAAATACTCGCGGATCGTGGTTGGCTAGGCAGTGTCGACGTCGGGCAACGTCACTACAGTGAGATGCTTTGATTGGTTGCCGTGCTGCGTCAAGAGTGTTAAGACCATCGAAGGTTCAACTAGCTGAACTTCTGCATTGCTAGCATTATGCGCTTTGAAGCTTGAAAGGCAGGAAAAGCTTGAAAAGTTGATGGAGCCAATGCTCACAAAGCGCCACAGTGACAGCAAGGCTCCGCCAACAGCCTCAACCATAGACTTAACATATACTCTTGACACTGATGATGCCTACAAAGCCTGCGGTCTGAATCCACCATTAGAATTGTGGAGGACAGACTTACCACTTTTCTTCACTCTACTACTTTTCTCTCGTACCACTCTCCAGAGGTATTTTCTGCAATTATTTCGATTGTTAACCTTGTTTTCTCACAGTATTTTCTCTCCATAGAAGCTCCACCTGGTCTGCTATCCTGCCAGCTACAACGCCACCTGCTGGATTGGGAGGATCTATTCAGATAATGCTCCCAGTGACTGAACATCCTCCATGTCCTGATGTCAACTTTCTTTACTTTCTTTTATATAAAAAGTACTCTTCCGTCAGTTCTTTTGTTCTTTCTGTGTCAATTCTCTGTCTTCTCAGACCCCCAGACGGTCATGGCAGATGACTGCTTGTACTGAGTCAGGTTCTGGTGGAGGTTTCTTCTTGTTAAAGGGGAGTTTTTCCTCTCCACTGTCTCTACATGCTTGCCCAGTATGAGAGATTACTGAGGAATTCCTGTGGTTGTAGTCTGCATCTTCCAGGCACAACCTCACATCAAATACTCAGCACAATCTGCTGGGATTCCTTACATATAAAACTTTTAACTGATTGGAATGTTTTGATTATGGATTTAAAATACTTTTCTTGTAAAGTATCTTGAGATGACATCTTTCATGTATTTGCGCTATATAAATAAACTAAACTGAATAAAGAAGAATGTTTTTATATCATGTCCCAATTTTTTTTCAAATATACAAAATCCTGGACCTTTTCCAGGAATGTATCCACAGCATATATCTGCTGCATTTAATATGATCACATCCAATATAATGCTTTTCAAACAGTCAGAAAACAACAGAAGAACAAACGCAAACATAAGGATCTAGAAGGGAAAAGAGCCATGGATGGAGTAACAGTGATATAATCAAATCTTAGGATAAATTGATTAAGGCCAGTTCTGTTGATTGATGAGCTAGCTACACCATAATAACAGTGCTAGACATTATTAGAAATATCATGATCCTCACAAGAACCTCAGGCTCCTGTATTTACATAGCCTTATGGACAATATTTTGGTGTGATGATATACCTAAAGACCGTCTTTCAAACACATAACTATATATGTCTGTTTTAGCTTGACTGAAATAGGCTTACCTATAAGGAGGAAGAGCAGAAACAGAGAACTGACCAGTCGCATGACCTGCACCATTTAACAGAAGAAGCAGACAAACACATTGCTGTCACAGATATAAATGTCCTGTTAGATGACTTGTTAGAAGCATACACATAACCATATTTAAACAATTCAGCAAGATGTTGGATGCCTTTTTCATATACAAATGTTTAGGATTCATTCACAGCTTAACCTGGTGAAGAACAGAAAGCCCTCCCTATATCAGATGAACCACACAACTCGTCAGACATACTCCAGGAACAGTTTTACAAGCCTTATGAAACCTATTAAGCCAAGCTCAATTTCGGCAGCCTTCTACCTATAAAAGTAATTACTTTTGTACAACATTAAAAACTGTACGACACCTCTCACTGTAGTGCAACAGGTATTGTGTCATGGATCCCCTGTGGTGATGAAGTACAAAATTGAAATTCTCAGTCTTACCATTGTGCCTTTTCTTCTTTTTTTGTCGTAAGACTCACAGCTGTGGAGGGAAAGACAGAATCAGTGTAATGGGTGGGGCTGGACATGATGAGATAAACAGCTGGAATGGAGCCAGATGGGAGGTCTGTGGAATGAAATTGAGTCAGAATGTTGTACAGTACATCACATGCTGCCCGAGTGACTGAGGATCTGAGTGGGGATTTTAAATGTTCATCTTACAAGAGTTTTAGTTTTGCATTGACTCTCTTCAATTTTCAACACAAACCACTCACAATTTTAGCTTTTGAGAAATAAAAACAATTTATTATGACTGCAAAAATAACCCTTTTTAATTTATCCTACAGCTTACCTTTTCTCTTCATTCTTTTGGATTAAGTTTCTTTGTTCGGTCTTGCAATTTTATTTTTGAGAATTTGAGTTCATTCTTTTAATTATTTGTGCATTTCCCTTGATTAGTGAGGGGAATTCCGCCCTGGTGCTGTTGCTTTAAAATAGGGTTTACTGATGGCGTGCCAGAAAGTCAGCCCGAAACCCTTGTATTTGGACCCAGGCATACATTGTGTCGGCATAAGAGTGCATATATTTTGCCGCCCAGGTGACAGATGCAATTACATCGGCTCTCAAAAATGTACTTCTAATGCCAAAAAGCCCCTTGAAACACATTGCCGCTTGGAAGACATTTTCCTAGATGAAAAAGAATTCCTGGTGTCACCAAAGTGCAAATAAAAAAAAAATCCTAATACCACTTTACCCTTTGAATAAAGTCTCTGTGGGTACGCCCGTGCAAGTTGGGCGTACGACCAGGATGGCGTCCTCTTACGGGACAGTAGTTGGGCGGTCGACCCGAATGGTGTCCTCTCACGGGACTGGAGTAGGGTGGTCGACCCGGATGGTGTCCTCTGGCTGTTCAGGCCTGGAAGTCCAGTGGGAAGCTGGACGGACAGCCCTTGGCGGGACGGGCGGATGGGAGACGGGTGGACGGGCGGACGGGAGGACGGGAGATGGCTGCTGCTGTAATGCCGAAAACGACAGCGGCCGCCACAGACCCTGGCAGAAATTGTGTTGATGGCAGAGGTAGGCCTTCTTTGACCTCCTCCGGGAGCTCTGACAGACAAGGAGGATCATTCCTGACCTCCTCCTCTGGGAGCTCTAATATGGGGACCACAAGATCCAGGCGAGGTGCCGGCATGGGGGGCCGGAGATGTGGTGCTGGTAACCTGCCTCAGGCTGAAGAGCTGCAGCTGTGCAGGCCAGGAACACTGCAGCAATGAGGACAGCAGGCTCTGTCCCTAAAATGGGTTCTGGCTCTGGAACCGGCTCACAGGCAGAGCTCTTCCTCGTTGGCGCGGCTGTCTGCGGCGGGACTGTGGAGGAGCCTCTTGCCTTCGGCTGCATGGCTGAGATGCCCGCTCATGCCTGTGCGGACCTTTTCCGGGAGTATAGTATGCGAGCCGAGAGCCGATGAGCGAGGTCTGGTGGTCCACATACTGCTCCTATTACTTTTCGAGTCTGTCCCCATAAAAAAACTTTAACAGCTCGTCTTCGCTATATATATATGGGTAAGGCAAATTTAGTGTGCACAAAACATTGCTTGCCAACAGCTATCAAGTGAACGTACATTTTATAATTATCGTGAAGCCACCACAGGTGGTAATGCAGCGTACAGACAATTTCTGTGTCCTGCCCTTAGTAAGGAAAAGTTTGAAAGATGAAGGTAAAGAATGATGTTTGTGTGGCTTCAAAAAATAATGATTGGTATTATATTAATGCACATTTCTTTTTTACTCTTTTCTTCTTTTTTAATTCATGTTGAAGATAAAACAACTTCTTTTGTGACTGGGTGAAATCAGCTCCATCTGTCTCTACCACTCTCTGTGAAATGAACTGAGAGGGTTATTTTGTAAAGTGCCTTGAGATGAAATTTGTTGGGAATTTGCGCTATATAAATAAAAGTGAATTGAACTGAACTAGCTGTTGGCAACTTTGTGAAGAACCTCAGAGCTCCCTATGGACTCTCCATGCGCATGTAAAATAAAGAAGACCGCTGATCCTTTTTTTCTCTCATCCGGGGCCTCTCAGACACCATCTTTTCTTCCATAATTTTTGGTGTCACGAAATGGCCCTGAGTCAGCCGTCAGACACCTGACAGGAGGGAACTGTGCAAATGGGTGATTCAATAGCCATCTCCGAACCTTGCCTAGCTTTAAAGAGTTGGGAGACTCCGTCAAGGTTCCGATTTACTGCGACGGGGATCGGACCTAAATTTGTCTGAGAGACCAAGCCCGGTGAGCTAAATTAATTTATATCTTTAGTTAAAATATTGGGCTAAATTGAAGTCCTGCCTATAACTTAGGGAAAAAAAATTGTAATCTGTAAGACAATGCAATTTTATTTGTATAGCACACTTTCAACACAAGGCAATTCAATGTGCTTTTCATGATTAGATAAATGTGAAAAATTAAAGCATATAATCACTAAAAGAAGTCTTAAACAAACATTTATAAAAGACAATTTATAGAATTAAAAGAAAAAGAGAACATTTAGTGATTAGAGCATAGGAGAACATTTATGTAAAATTCTGAAAATTAAAATGGAAACATCTAACAGTAATTAAAAAGAATGAACGCAAAAGTTGTATCAGTTACTCTTAAGCAAGTCTCAATAGATAACTGTTAATTTTTGATTTGAAATGGTTCAGTGTCTCTGCAGTTTTGCATTCATCCCGGAGTTTGTTCAAGATATGGGGAGCATTGAAACTGAAAGCTGCTTCTCCATGTTTGGTTCTGGTTCTAGGGACGATCAGTAAACTAGAGCCGGAGGATCTTAGTGATCTGGATGGTTTTTACTGTGATAGCATATCTCTAATGTACTCTGGTGCTAACCCATTCACTGATTTATAGACTAACAGAAGCACTTTGAAGTCTATTCTCTGAGCTACAGGGAGCCAGTGTAAGGACCTTAGAACTGAGGCTATGTGTTCTACTATCCTAGTTCTAGTGAGAACACGAGCAGCAGCATTCTGGATCAGCTGCAGCTGTCTGATTGCTTTTTAGGTAGACCTGTGTAGATACCATTACAGTAATCAAGGTGGCTAGAGATAAATGTTTTAATGTGTTTTACTATGTCTCCTTGTGCTACCAGTCCCCTAATCCTTGAAATGTTCCTCAGGTGATGGAAAGCTGACCTTGTTATTGCCTTTATGTGACCCTGGAGGTCCAGGTCTGAGTCCGTTATTACACCTCGATTTCTGGGCTTGTTGGGAGTTTCTAGTTGGACCAACTGAAGCTGTGTGCTGATATTTAATCAATCATTTTTGGGTCTGAAGAGAAGTACTTCTGTTTTGTTTTTGTTCATTTGGAGGAAATTATGGGACATCCAGTTGTTAATTTGCTCAATGCATTTATTAAGGGTTTGGACGGGTTCAACATCACCTGGTGACATTGAGATATAAAGCTGAGTGTCATCAGCATGGTTGTGGTAGCTAATATTAATTTTTTGTCATTATCTGGCTTAGTGGGAACATGTAGATGCAAAATAGGAAGGGCCCTAGGATGGAGCCCTGGGGGACCCCACATGTGATTTCTGTGTTTTGTGATGAGAACTGGCTAATCAACAAAAATAAATTCCTGCTCTTGAGGTAGGATTTGAACCAGTAGAGTACTGTACCAGAGTCCGACCCAGCTCTCTAGACGTTCCAGTAATATATCATGATTACGGTGTCAAACGCAACACTGAGGTCTAATAGTACCAGTACTGTGGTTCTACCACAGTCAGTATTTATACAGATGTCGCTGAAAACTTTGACAAGGGCAGTCTCTGTACTGTTGTTACTACGAAAACCAGACTGATAAATATCAAAGCGGTTGTTCATTGTTAGGACTGTAGGTCAGTAGTTTTGCATTATTGTGCTGTCGAGGTTATTCTTTTTTAGTATTGGCTTGATAACTGCTGTTTTTAAAGCTAGGGGGAACACCTGATAGGAGGGATGTGTTAACTATTTTGATTAGCTCTGCCCTGATGGCTGGAAGGACTTTTTAAAGAAAAACTTGTTGGTAAGATATCCAAGCAGCAGGTGGCAGAGCTTAGTTTGTTAATAATTTTATCAAAGCTTGATGGATTTAGTGTTTGGAAATCTTTCATTTCTCAGTATGGGTGTTAACTGGGCATAACATTGGTATTGGGGTTGAAACTGATGTACTGATTGACCTTCTGATTTTCAAGATCTTTTCAGTAAAGAAGCTGGCAAATTCATTACGGGCCCTGGTGGAGTTTAGTTCATGTGCTACTGCCACAGGAGGAGGAGTTAATCTCTCTACTATAGCAAATGACGCTTACCTCCAACTAACCACAGGCCACTGGCATGTATGGCTCCTTCAGTTAGATGCCTTCCTTGGTGTTGCACCCTTTGATGGTGATAGCGCACAAGCAGGATTGCTATGTGATGTTTGTAGGGGATTATGACTGGGTTTGTCTCGTTTTTGTGTAACTGACTACGACATAAACGACCTCCTACTCTCAGTAGGCCTTCACCATCAAGGAATGGCTGGAGCTTGAGAATAGGGCTTTTCTTTGGCAGACTTTCTTCTACCTTCATGGCTGCAACTTCCTGTTGGTAACATTCCTGCTTTTTCCATCTCAGATGGAGAGACATCGTTGCAGTAATGCCAGCCAGTACAATGGTCAGTGTTTTTGTTGGAGAAACTTCAAGCAATATGGATGAGTCTGGCAATCACTTTCACAAGAGAGTTCCAATTAGAGAAGCTGTGAAAACGACTTGAGAAAGGCTTTGATGTGGCAATCTTTGGGACCACACTGGTAGTGTATGCTCTTATCTCTGTGTCATTATCTGCGTTAACAAGCGTGAATTGCTCGTCTGAACTGATCTTTGTCGTGTCCGGTTCGGTGAGGAATTTCGGTCCTGTAAGCCAGAGTGTGTTGATCAACTCATCTGCTGCAACTGATCTTGAGCCACAATCTGCTGGGTTGTGCTCTGTGGGCACAAATCCCCAATGGTCGGGATGGGAAACTTGTCTGATGCGCTGCACTCTGTTACTGACAAACACATAAAACCTTCTTCTTTTATTGTGAATGTAGCCCAGAACTACCTTGCTATCAGTGAAATATCTGACTGCGTCCAACTCAAGGTCGATTTCATGCATAATCAGAATCAGAATCAGAATCAGCTTTAATGGCCAAGTATGACACATACAAGGAATTTGACTCCGGCAACTTTTCTCTCCAGTACAGAACTTAAGTAAGTGAAATTAAAACGGAAATAAAAATAAATACAAATAAATAATAAAGGATAATATATACACCAAACCAGGGTTATTGTACAGTAAGTATATACAGCAGTGCAGAGTTTTAGTTTATTGTTCATGTGAGTGGACTCACACTCTGTGACTATTCAGAGTTCATCAGAGCGACAGCCTGGGGGAAGAAACTGTTCTTATGTCGGGTGGTTTTGGCGTACAGCGCTCTGTAACGCCGGCCTGAGGGGAGGAGCCTAAATAGATTGTGGCCAGGGTGTGAGGGGTCAGTGGTGATTTTTCTGGCCCGCTTCCTGACCCTGGCCCGGAATAGGTTCTCAATGGAGGGAAGATCCGTACATATGATCCTCTCTGAGGACCTGACTGTTCTCTGCAGTCTGTCCCTGTCTTGCCTGGTGGCGGATCCGAACCAGACAGAGATGGATGAGGTCAGGACAGACTGGACTATTGCTGTGTAGAATATGGTCAGCAGTTCCTGAGGCAGGTTGAACTTCCTGAGCTGACGCAGAAAGTACAGCCTTTGCTGGGCCTTCTTCCTTATAGAGTCAATGTGGGAGGTCCACTTCAGGTCCCGTGTGATGGTGGATCCTAGGAACCTGAAAGACTCCACTGTGGGGACTGGCCTGTTGGTGATTATGAGAGGAGATGTTGATGGGGGTCTCTTCCTGAAGTCGACTGTCATCTCCACAGTTTTGAGTGGGTTTAGCTCCAGGTGGTTCTGACTGCACCAGAGGACCAGCTGTTCCACCTCCCTTCTGTATGCAGACTCGTCGCCGTCACGGATGAGTCCAATGACGGTGGTGTCATCTGCAAACTTCAGGAGTTTCACAGAAGGGTCTCTTGACGTGCAATCAGTGGTGTAAAGGGAGAAAAGCAGTGGGGAGAGAACACATCCCTGGGGGCGCCGATGCTGAGGGACCGGGTGCTGGATATGAAGTTACCCAGTTTCACCTGCTGCCTCCTGTCAGTCAGGAAACTGGTAATCCACTGACAGGTGGAGGGAGGCACGGTGAGCTGGGACAGTTTTTGGTGGAGGAGCTCTGGGACGATGGTGTTGAATGCAGAGCTGAAGTCCACAAACAGGACCCGAGCGTAGGTACCTGCAGAGTCTAGGTGTTGCAGGATGTAGTGGAGAGCCATGTTGACTGCATCATCCACTGACCTGTTTGCTCTATAGGCGAACTGCAGGGGGTCTAGCAGGGGATCCGTGATTTCCTTCAGGTGGGACAGCACCAGTCGCTCAAAGGATTTCATGACCACAGATGTCAGGGCGACTGGTCTGTAGTCATTTAATCCTGTGACAGGGGACTTCTTGGGAACCGGGATGATGGTGGAGCGTTTGAGGCAGGAGGGGACCTCACACAGCTCCAGGGAGTTATTGAAGATCTGAGTGAAGATGGGAGCCAGCTGGTCAGCACAGACTTTCAGACAGGACGGAGACACTCCATCAGGACCTGATGCCTTCTTAATCCTCTGTCTCTGAAATAGTTGGCGCACATCCTGTTCGCAGATCGTCAGCGCAGGCAGGGGGTCAGGTATGGGGATGGTTTGGGGTGATGCTAGGCCTTTTGTGATGGAGATGGTGGGGGAGGTGGAAGGTGTGAAAGTTGTTTCAAACCTGGAGAAAAAGTCATTGAGGTCCTCAGCCAGGTGGGGGCTCCCCACAGGGTGGGGGGATGGTCTCCTGTAATTGGTGATGGTCTGCAGGCCCTTCCAAACTGCAGAAGAGTCGTTGACAGAAAAACGCTCCCTGAGTTTTACACTGTAGTTCCTTTTTGCTGCCTTGATCTCCTGGTAATCCACTGACAGCTGGAGGGAGGCACGTGAGCTGGGACAGTTTTTGGTAAGATTGATAAGATCTAAGATGGCGCCGCGGATGGATGCCTCGGTACTTCGCTCCCTAGTACTTGTTACAATTTTACTTTTTTGCGTAGTTTTCTGCACTCCCTCTGCTATTAAAATGAGCAGAGAAGAAATCCTACAAATAGGGCATCCAGTGCCTGACTTTTTTCACCGGTTTTTAATCAACCAGACTACTTTATGGAGATTCTGACTGGAGGAGCAGCAGCGCTCTGTGGTTTTAGATGGAGACGCCGACGAGGGAAACGAGCTGGTGTGCTCGTTAAATTGCGACAGCGGGGATTACGCACCGCTCTCCCATCCATACACCTGGGGAACGTTCGCTCTCTGCCTAACAAAATTGATGAATTGCTCCTTCTCCTATCCAAGAACTCAGACTTTCGTCGTTCTGCCGCCTTTTGCTTCACTGAAACCTGGTCCAGTGAACACATCCCGGACAGCGCACTACAGCTGCCGCGCTTCCAGCTGTTCCGAGCGGACCGCTGCGCGGAACTGTCTGGGAAGTCAAAGGGAGGAGGAACGTGTTTCTACATTAACAAAGGTTGGTGTACAGATGTCACAGTGTTAAAGAAGACATTCAGCCCTCACCTAGAGTCTTTCTTCATAAACTGTAAACCATTTTATTCACCGCAGGAGTTCGTCTCGTTTGTGCTGGTCGCTGTATACATTCCACCGCAGGCGTGCGTAATGGAGGCGTTACATCACCTCGCCGACCAGATCACAGACGTGGAGAAAACTCACCCGGACTCTCTGCTAATCATTCTCAGGGATTTTAATAGAGCAAATCTCAAACTTGAACTGCCTAAATATAGACAACACGTGACGTGTCCCACCAGGGACATGAACACTTTAGACCACTGCTACACCACAATAAAGAATGCATATCGCTCTGTCCCCCGTGCTGCTTTGGGACTTTCTGACCACTGCCTGGTCCACCTCATCCCATCTTACAAGCAGAAGCTGAAATCTGCTAAGCCTGTAGTAAGAACTGTGAAGAGATGGACAGATGAGTCAAAGATGCAGCTACAGGCCTGCTTTGACTGCACTGATTGGAGCGTCTTTGAAGCAGCAGCCTCAGACCTGGACGAACTGACTGACACTGTGACATCTTACATCAGCTTTTGTGAGGACATGTGTGTGCAGACAAAAACCTTCTGCACGTTCAACAACAATAAACCATGGTTCACTGCAGAACTGAGATGGCTACGCCAGGACAAGGAGGAGGCCTACAGGAGTGGGGATCGGGACCTGTACAAGCAGGCCAGGAACAAGCTGACAAAGAATCAGAATCAGAATCAGCTTTAATGGCCAAGTATGACACATACAAGGAATTTGACTCCGGCAACTTTTCTCTCCAGTACAGAACTTAAATAAGTGAAATTAAAAACGGAAATAAAAATAAATACAAATTAAAAATAAAGGATAATATATACACCAAACCAGGGTTATTGTACAGTAAGTATATACAACACTCCCTCATTCGTCCACCAAGAAGCACTCAATGTTTTCTTTAGCAGGTTTTAATTAGGTACGTGTAAAACTAAAACACACAAAATACAACAAAATTACTGTAAAGCAGGTAGAACATTATTAGCTTAGCACATAACATGTCATTAGACCCCAAAATATAGTATTTAAATGCACAAAATTAGCTTATTACTTACAGACGATGCCGTTCTATGCTTAGCTCATAGGAAAAACAACACAAAATGGCTTCTGACAGAGCACCTGTTCAGACTGACTTGAATTAAACTGTAGTACTAACTTTCAACAGTAAGTGACCTCATTGAGCAACAAATAAAACAAACTGATTCCATTACAATTAGAGAAAAACAAACATATAGGTTTAACAGATAAGAACATAAGAAAAGATGATGTAAGGAACAAATTTATGTAATATAAATTAAAAACAGATAAAACACAATAGGTTAAAACGGAAAATAAAAAAGGAATAAAACTTAAAAAACGAGAATCAAATAGTGATCAGAATTTAGGGCTCAAAGGCAGCTGTGAATAGTAGAGTTTTAATCTTTGATTTAAAAGAGCCTAACGATTGAGCATTTTTGCATTCTTCTTGAAGTTTGTTCCAGATTTGTGGAGCATAGAAGATGAAAGCTGCCTCTCCTTGTTTAGTTCTAATTTTAGGAATGTTAAGTAAGCTCAAGTTGGAGGGCCTGAGTGGTCTGCTGGGTTGGTATATTGACAGCAGATCTCCAACATACTTTGGTGCTAAACCGTTCAGTGATTTATAAACTAGTTGGAGTATTTTAAAGTCTATTCTCTGAGCTACAGGGAGCCAGTGTAAGGACTTAAGAACTGGGGTGATGTTTTCTACTTTCCTAGTTCTAGTGAGAACACGGGCAGCAGTATTCTGGATCAGCTGCAGTTGTCTGATTGCTTTTTTAGGTACACCTATGAGGACACTGTTGCAGTAATCGATCCGACTTAACATAAACGCATGGATCAGTTTTTCAAGGTCCTTCTGTAACATCAGTCCTTTAATCCTAGAAATCTTTTTCAGGTGATAGAAGACTGACCTTGTTATTGCCTTTATGTGACGCTGGAGGTTCAGGTCTGAGTCCATTATTACACCTAGATTACGGGCCTGATGAGTCGTTTTTAGTTTTATTAGCTGAAGCTGTGTGCTGACTCTGGATCGTTCCTCCTTAGGTCCAAAAATAATTACATCTGTTTTGTTTCTGTTTAGCTGGAGAAAGTTACAGGACATCCAGTCGTTGATTTGTTCAATGCATTCATTTAAGGTCTGGATAGAATCAAAGTCACCTGGTGACAATGCTATGTATAGCTGTGTGTCGTCTGCATAGTTATGGTAACTTATCTGATTGGCTGCTATAATCTTGGTTAGTTGGAGCATATAAATATTGAACAAGAGGGTTCCCAGGATGGATCCTGGGGGACCCCACATGTGATTGCTGTTTGTTCTGATGAGAAATATCCAATAGACACAAAGAACTGTCTATTTTTGAGTTAAGAATCAAACCATTGAAGTGCTTTACCAGTGAGTCAGATCCAGCTCTCCAATCATTCCAGTAATATTTTGTGATCAACAGTTTCAAACGCTGCACTGAGGTCCGAAAGAACCAGAACTGTGGTTCTGGACTTATGAATCTGTCCAGATTCCTGGAAACAAGAGCGGCTCCATCCAAAGTGGGATGGATGCCATCTCTCCGGATCAGACCAAGTTTTCCCCCCAAATTTTTCTAATTATCAATGTAGCCCACATTGTTTGCTGGACACCAACCAGACAACCATAGATGAAATGACAGCATGCGTCTCAACATGTCGTCACTGGTCTGATCGGGCAGTGGACCAGAAAATGGTAAATGGACTGAACTTATATAGTGCATTTCTAGTCATACTGACCACTCAAAGCGCTTTAGATTGAAGTCACCCATTCACACTCACATTCATACACTGATAGCCAACATTTTTGGGGTTAAGTGCCTTGCCCAGGGGAAACATCGACATGTGACTAGAGGAAGTTGGAATCGAACATACAACTCTCCAATTGCAAGCCAACTACTCTACCACTGAGCCTCCGATTGGCGTAATCGGGTGTCATTACCGCCAGCGTGAATAACAATCGTACTGTCTTTAGGCTTATCCTTAGCCAGCAGTTTCAGGTGGGATTTTATGCAATACTCACAATGTTCACCAGAGCAGTGTGGTGATATGTGTTCCACAGTTTCCAGTAAAATATTTTCCCTGTTTAAATATTGTTTCATTTCATCCTAATTTATATATAATTATTTCCTCCTTTCTGTTATGCCCTGTTTTCCTCATTATACCAACATTCATTTGAAAGCCACATACATTTTTTTTCTTCTTGCCATCTTTCTTTGACCTTTTAAGGATGCCTTTTTCTGTTTATATTGACATTTTATTCATCATTATTATTTTATATGTCTGAAGACGATGGTTTTGCAGACAGTTTTTATTGCAAACTGGTTTTATTAGTATTGGATGTTGTAGAAGTAAATTAATTGCTATGTAAATTAGCATGTGACGTCATCTGGCAACATTTAGCTAACATATAACTACTAGACATTTTTTGTTCTGGTTGGGGTCATTTTAATCGTCAACCACTTGAAAAACACTAATTATCCAATGACCTAGAAAGGTATGGTGACACCTGCTGACCTATTTGAACCATGAGTACACAATATTTTATCTCCTCACTGATTTGCCCAAAATATTTCATCTGTCTCATTGCTGTGAGTTTCCTGGTCATGATAAGATTGTGCCTTTTCATTTTTAAATACAATAATGTTGCTTTCCTTTCAATAGAGTTTCTCAAACCCCTGGCGTTAAGTGTTACAAAAGAGAGGTTAGAATCAAATAATAACATGACAAATAAAAAGATTAAAGAAAAAAACCTTTAAAAAAGGTGAAAATGTTGTTGAATGCTTGTTTGTGAAATTCCCTCAATTCACTTTTATTCGTATAGCACCAATTCAAAACAAATGTCATCTCAAGGCACTTTGCAACTAAATTAATTTCAATACAATTATACAAACATTCCAATCAGTTAAAAGTTTTCTATGTAAGGAATCCCAGCAGATTGCGATGAGTCATCCTCCTGGACAGGTTGTTTCTAATTTTAGCAATATTCCGGAGGTGAGAGAAAGAAATCTTAGGAACCTGTTTAATATGGGATTTAAATGTCGTGTCTTGGTAAAAAATTACACTGATGTTCTTTACATTATTACCAGAGGCCAAATTAATGCAATCCAGATGAAGTGATTTATTTAGCAGTTTCTTTTTTAAAGGTTCCGGTCCGTAGACAACAACTTCTGTCTTGTCTGAATTTAAAAGTAGAAAATTCAGAGTCATCCAAGTTTTTATGTCTTCGAGACATACTTGTAATATACCTAACTGATAGGTTTCATCAGGTTTTATGGATAAATATAATTGTGTATCATCAGCATACCTGTAGTAATTTATTCCATGTTTTCTAATTATTTTACCAATTGGAAGCATATATATAGTAAAGAGAACTGGTCCAAGCTCAGAACCTTGTGGTACTCCTCAAATAACCCTTGATTGTGAAGAAGATTTAAAATTGACATGAACAAACTGGAATCTGTCGGACAGATATGATTTAAACCAGCCTAGTGCTGTTCCCTTGATCCCTACAACATGTTCAAGCCTTTCTAAGAGAATATTATGATCAACTGTGTCAAGAGCAGCATTGAGATCTAACAGGACCTGGGGTCTCATTTATAAAACATTGCGTAGAATCCCTACTAAAAGTGTACGTACGACCAAAACAAAAAGTTTGCGTACGCCAAAAAGATTTCTGATTTATAAAACTATGCCTAAGCACAGGTGTAAGCCATTTCCCCTTCATAAATCACAGTTTTCTTGGAAGTCTGCGCACTTGAATTTGGCCCATATACCGCCCTGAACACGCCCAAATCTGGCTATAAAAGGTCAATGCAAAGCAGGACATGAATATTGATGCATATGAAGAAGAGGGGAAATATGGCAACAACAAAAAAACAAACGAGAAACTTTACAGAGATGTTGATTGAAGTGCTAGTGGGTGAAGTGGAGGCTAGAAGAGACATTTTATTTGGTGGACACAGCAGCGGTTTCACAAATAAAAGAAAGAACTGCGAGTGGCAGCATGTGGCGTCTGCAGTGCAGACTGTCAGCGCAACTGACAGGACGGTACCCGAAATTTAAAAAAAAAGTGGTCGGATCTCAAAGTCAAGGCAAAAAGAAAACTTTCCTCCCACCGCCAGAGTGGGTCTGCTACTGGAGGGGGTACGTGTACACCCGAGCTGACACTACTGGACAGGAAGATGGCAAGTATCTTGGGAACATCAAGCGTGTACGGTATTGTGTCAGAGAAGGAGGGTGACACCGACTTGGCAGAATCGACAGATTAACCCCGTAAAGCACCTTTTGTATATATTTTATTACATGGCTACGTTAACAAATTTGAGCATATTTTAAGGAGACAGACTAATGTGCCGTGTCTTTTCAGCTCTTCCACAGTCGGTACGTGGCGAGGATGAGGAGGCTGAGGAAGATGAGGTTGCCCAGCTGCCCCCAGCACCAGTGCTGCCGGTGCCCGTGGCGCATCCAGCAGTGGTCGGGTTCTGACTGAAGCTGTGATGCAGACACAAGGAGACACAATCAGCGCCATCAATTCGGTGACAAAAGAGTTAAAGGAAATAAAAAATGTGCTGTGCGACATAGTGACAGCCATTGGTACCTTAAATGAAACAATAAAAAATGTTAATAAATGAACCTTGTCGTTGTTATCTCAAACACCGCATTACATCCTGGCGGATCTTTGCTCCCTGTGTGAAAGCTTCCTGTCCATGAGGAGGTGGCTGTGGGTCAGGGTTCTCATGCTGGGGAGGGGGTAGGTCAGGAGGGAGGGGAATTCCAATTCTCAGTGCCATGTTATGAAGAATTCCACATGCCCTCACGATCTTGCAGACCTTTGTAGGGTGGTATAATAGTCTGCCACCTGAGGAGTCCGATGACCGCAACCTACATTTTAACAGGCCTATGGCAGCTCCACGACTGAGCGCGCACGCGTGTGACAGGAGTTGTAGCGTATTTCCCCTGCTGTCTGTGAGTCGGGGAACGGAGTCAGAAGCCAGCTCCTGAGAGGGTAGCCACTATCACCTGCAAGTGATAACACGTTTAATTCAGGCATCAACAACAAGCATTTCTAATGACTGTGAGGACTTACCGAGCAGCCAGCCATCACGCACAGCGCCTGCCTGCAGTCTGTTCCCTACACGGGTCGTGTGTTGACCCAGGCCATCGTGCCACCATATTAGTGATAATCATTTGTGAATCACATATTAGAAGAATAAGAATTCGAATAATCCTTTAATAGTCCTACCAGGGGAAATTCGGTCGTAAACAGCAGCCAAAGAAACAACAAATATACAACATATGTAACAGAACAGAAAAATATATACAAATAAAATACAATACAATAATATACAGAATATGTACATCAACACAGAATAAGAATATGTACATCAGGTTGAAAATAATGTGCAAATTATATCGGTGTGGGTGTTTAGTGCACATGTAAGATACAGTGCAGGTGTAAAATATTTATATTTGTTGGGAGCAGTTTTGGTTGTATTGTCTGACAGCTGCAGGGAGGAAGGACCTGCGGAAACGCTTCTTTGTGCATCTAGGATGCAGCATTCTGTCACTGAAGGAGCTCTGCAGTTCAGCAACATTTCCATGCATGGGGTGGGAGACTCTGTCCATCAGAGATGTTATTTTAGCCAGAGTCCTTCTGTCTCCCACCACCTGCACTGGATCCAGGCTGCATCCTAGAACAGAGCTGGCCTTCCTGATTTGCACATTAATACTGTGTACATGTTTCCGATTGACGAAAACAAATTCATCCTCGGACGGGGCCCTTATAGCAATATGGGTGCAGTCAATTGCGCCGATTATGTTTGGGAAACCGGACATTGCTGCAAATTGCATCTTAATCTCGGCCTGCTCCCCCACAGTATATGGAAATGTGATGTGTCACCTGCTCATTGTAATGATCCCATCCCAGACTTCAGGCATTATTGCGCTCAGGGGCGGCTGTGATATCCCAAACCTAGTAAATAAATACAACTTATTTGAAGGCATTATTTCCAAAAAGTGACTTTGGGCAGAATAGTAAGAATCATGTCACTCAGAAACATACCTGTCGGCTAATTCCCGCTTGTAACAACCAGTTGCAAGAAACCCCAGAGTGGTGAGTACCTGCAGCTAGACCGGAATGGCCCGGTTCCGCTAGGACGGTCTCTCCAAAACCGGGCCCAATTCAGCACAGAGATCCAAGAGCACAGCTCTAGGGAATCTGAATCTGCTTATTAGTCAGTCATCATCATGAGCAAGGAGGTCCGCATGATCCCTTAAAACGCGTTTTCTCCTAATCCTTCTATTTGCAAGATCTTCTAGCAACGCCAGTGCATCCATCTCAATTATTACGATTGAAAGTCATAAGGGTATTTATATTGGCAGCAATGAGACTGATTGCTTCCTTCCTTGGCACAATGAACGTGCCAATCAAGGATATGTGGCACAGATGATCCAATTTATTAATTGGCATACAGTCCCTGCCCTTTTATCTGAGTTTAAGGTTTTGAGAAAAATTTTATGTATTTATTTTACTATTGAAAAATGTTTTAGAAGAGCCATAGCTCACTGCAAAGCTATAATATAGATATTATTGCTGGGTTGGATGTTTATAATAACATGAATCCATAATTAATGTTTGGTGTAAAGGTGAAATGATATGTGTGAGAGGAGTAATATGCAGTCTGGCTGCAGTTCACCACCTCACCAACTGCGTCGTTTATTCCCCCCTGTCTCCAAAGGTGCGCACATTTTCCCGTCAAGTCTGTTTTTTATAAATCACAACTTTTGCTTTGAAAGTGGCGTACGCCAGTTTCAGGCCCCGTTTTGTGCCTACGCAACGTTTATAAATGAGACCCCAAACAGTCACAAATCCATTAACTAACTAATGAGTTGTAAAGAACCCCTAACTAATTCATCTATTTATAATACTAGCTAAATATTATATCATCAAAATGGAATCGGAAAAAACAAATCAGTACTTTAAAGGAATCTGACCTTCATTCATATTTTATCTTAATTGAAAAACTTAAACTAAAGTATCAAAAATATGAAAGAACAACAGCCCTTCTTCAAAAATTAAATGTAAATATTTGAAGCAGACACCTTTATTATTATTTTTTTTATTTTATCTCATTATTATTTACTGTTTATTTTTCAATTATTACAGACCTTTTGATCAATTGTATCTGACTGTATCTTTACACATCAATTAAGAAGTGGTCTTTGAAATGCCATAAAGTCTTTCAGCTTCTTTTACAAAGGCCCTGGTTTTACTTCTTAATTGTGAAATTGACTGGCATGCTGCTCACACGAGGACAGTTTTGGTAAGAATTTTCAAGAGCACCTTAAAGAAACTACATTTCATTTTATAAAAAAAACAAAAAACAAAACTATTTTTAAAGCGGCGAAATAATGTTTTTTCCTCTGGTTTGAGGTGCTTTATTTTAAACAAACTTATTCAGTGGAAAATGTGAGTTTAAAATGTCCCAGAGATGTATTTCGTTTCCTCAATTGTGCTTCTATTCTAACAGGACAGGATGACAATGCCCCAGGAGAGCTAAGAAGCTAAGAAATTTGCAGGAGCACTCCATCCTGATAAATCTGGCTAGCAGCCACATCAATGTCAGGGAAAAGCCATGCCCCATCGCAGGGTGCACCTATAAAAGTGGGAGATGTAACCGCAACAATTTAACTCAGCATTAAGAGATAACCTCAGAACAAAGGGAGACTGAGGTGGCCATCCACAAAGAGCACACAGGGCTGGAACTGCTGCGAAGCCTGAGAACAAGCCATCCCCTTCCTCCCAGTTGCAATCTCAACTGGGTAAGTTGTGGGCCAGCTAATAGGAGCCTCATAAAGCGGTACAGCCGCATGGCAAACAAACAAGGAGTGCTCAGTCAAACTATTGATTCAAGGATTTCTTTTATTTGAATGCATGATTTCAATTTGCATGCAACAGCATTTTAGGCAAGGCTATATTAGTTGTCTAGCACACTTTCAACACAAGGCAATTCAAGGTGTTTTACATGATTTGGTTGTAAAAAAAACAACCAAATGTATGATAAAAGTATGAAAAATAAAGAGGAACCAATATTCGAATATTATTTTAAAGCATCTCTAAACAGGAGAGTTTTAGCACTTAGCAGCTTTGCAGACATCAGGAAGTTTGTTCCAGATTTGTGGGGCATACAAACTGAAAGCTACTTCTCCATGTTTGGTTCTGATTCGAGGGATGTTTAGTAAACTAGAGTAAGTGACGACAGGCCTTTAACATACTTTGGTGCTAAACCATTTAGAGATTTATAAACTAGTATTTAAAAGTCTATTCTTTGAGCTACAGGGAGCCATTTTAAGGACTTTACAACTGAGGTGATGTGCTCTACCTTCCTGGTCCTAGTGAGGACGCCAGCAGCAGCGTTCTGGATCAGCTGCAGCTGTCTGTTAGACTTTTTAGTCTGTGAGGACGCTGTTGCAGTAATCAATCAAATTAAATTTCCTCTACTCAAAAGACCAAGTTTTCTTGCAAATAGATTTCGGTGCATGTAAATGCAGCCACTGACTACATGCAGCCAATATTTAGGTTATGGTCGGGTTAAGGTCACTATTCGGGTTTCTAAAACAGTCCGAATAACCCCTTTGAACAGAGAGAGTTTAGGGAGAGACAGAGAGAGAGCAGAGAGAATTACTCCTGTATACATGGAATTTGTTTCCCAGAGAGCAAATATAAGAAGTTCATTTTTGCAAAAGACCAAGATTCCTTGTGAATAGAACATGAGCAGAACACAAATCAATGTTCTTTTTGAAGGGGATATGCCTGTATGTGTTTACATGACAAAATATTCGGATTAGAAAAGGGGTATCCCAGGTATGATATTTGGTTTTTCAAAAAACTAATGTAAAATGTAAAATGATGAGTTACAATATTGAAAAACCATATTACATATTTAAGACATTTTGCCAAAAGCAACTTAAAGTAGTGTAACTCGGTTCTGGGAAAGTAATATCTCATGAAAAAATGTCATGAAAAAATAAAAACAACAAAAACATTACATTTTTGAGACTGTAACTAGGAATTTGCCCAAGACTGTAACTAACAAATCATGGAAAGGTATGCAACTTTGGCCTTATAAATAGAAACCCTGTATATACCTGTACTAAACCTGTTTCCAAGGTTTTAGAATCGCTGTCATTGTTTTAGAAATGAATGACAGCTTTTGTAAAATGTGGATTTAAATGTGGATTCAATTCATTTAAAGGGAATATATAAAGTTTGAAGGTTTTGTAGTTACAATTGCCCCCTCAGGCCAAACACGTAACTGCTGCCTCAATGTTAAGGTTGTGTATGAGGCTTGCATCCTTAATGATCACTAACGATCAGAAACAACAGTCCTGCACAGTTTACAGATTTGCAGGCATGGTTTGAACTGATTTAAGAAATGGTAAATGGCCTGTATTTGTATGGCCCTTTATCAAGTCCAGAAGACCCCAAAGCGCTACACACTACATTCATTCATTGACGCACACATATACACACTGGTGATGACAAGCACCAATGTAGGCACAGCTGCCCTGAGCACGCTAAAAGAGGCAAGGCTGGTGCCACATGGGCCTCTAACCACCAGTAGGCAACAGGTAAAGTGTCTTTTCTAAGGAGGACACAACTGCATGTAGCAGGAGGAAGCTGAAAACGAACTGACAATTTCCAGTATGCAGGCCAATCGCTCTACCACTGAGCTACAACCTGTAAATGTTACTGTTGTATAAGTTTAGTCCGGGTCTGGGCTGGAGTTTCACCAATGATTGAAGTCGCTTTCTTCTTAGGCTCCGCTGAAAACATCCACTTACCTCTCGTTCCGCGGTTGTTTATTATGGAGATAGTGAACGCTACACCTGTGTGAAAGCGCATTACATCATTATAAATTACAGTGCTCCTGAAACTCACTCAGGAAATCTGCTTGTTCGACCCAAGCCCTCACTATTCAAGTGAATTTGCAGGCATATACAGGCAACCGTGGTGAAAAGGCCACGGCTCATTTTACTGACCAGGTCATTGCTGGAGCATGTATGTTTGTATTTTTAGATATTTTTTTGTGGTTAAACTTATGTATAGTCCCTTTAAAGAGAAGAGTGTAATGAGAGTAATCTCTGATTCAACAGGGATTTCTGCCTAATGATTTACAATCACTGACCAAACAAAGGTTTAGACTCTGTTCCAGACTAGTGTGTTTTGAAACAAATGTTAAACAAACTTCTCTGCCTCCATTGACCTGAGGTTTTCTCATTGTACACATACCTTTGCACTGTATTGCATTGTATGTGGAAATACTTACTGCTAAGAAATAATGCAAATAGACAGTTTTCATTAGGATAGTTAAAAAAGATATCATGTAAAGCAAAGCATACACTCATATTAAGTGTGTTGATTTAAACATGGTTTTGTTTTATTATGTAGTAACAGTAAGAGTAGAGTTTAATAAAATACATTGCAGAAGCATTTGTTTTATCAAGGGGGCGTTTTACTTCAGATGTTTTGCAATAGGATAGAAAATCTGCACAGTTTCCCGTAATGTGGTCAGGGTCTGTTTGTGTAAGACATTCAAACATCCCATACAGTTTAAAGGGTACTGTTGCACAACTTTGATGACTGCTGTAAACACAATGCTTTCAATTAGAAATAGTCAAAAAAGGTTATTTCATTGACCAGAAAGATTGCAGACTTGTAAAAGTAGGATCAGAACAATACTGCAGGTAATTAAAAGTGCATTAAAATTAAAAGACAATTTCTAAATAAATAAAATAGACTGTGGCTGCAAGTACCCATTTGAAAATCTACCCCGTGATCTTGTTCTTGGCATCCCATGGAAGAGTTGCTGCCCACAAAAGCATGGAATTTAATGGTGAATTCACACCACACACTGCGTCAAGCAACGCTCCCAATGCATGCAGTTTTATGTATATACATTTTTAAGCTGAAGTTTGCAAAGTACTAGGGTGGGCCTTTCTCTGCCGGACGTTTAAAACACTAGCGGATCATGATTAGCTAGGCAATGTCAATGTTGGGGGATGTCATTACAGTGACACACTGATTGGTTGCTGCAATGCTTCAAGTGCGTCAAGTGTGTCAAAAGTTTAGCTAGCTGAACTTCTGCATTGCTGGCGTTTGCTACGTTATCAAAACATGTTTTGATATTCTCTTGATAAAAAATGTCAATAATACAATATTACCTTTGCACTTGTAAGATCTTGACTCTTAATCCATAGGGTTTATCTAATGTTGGCCCACTCTTTTCAGCCATACTAACATCAATTGCAATGGGGGTCCCATAAGGATCATAAGAGAGTTTGTATGACTTTCTACTCATTCCTGCTTTTGTGTGTTTGTGTTATTTTATGAGGTAAATAAACAATTATAAGGAGTTTAAAAAAAAGCTAAGCTATGTCTTGCCAGCAGTTTATAAGACCAAGTTTGTATTAATGTAGTCTACTTCTAGTTATCTGCAAGTACATTTGCACATTAGCTAAATATGTAGTTTAAAGCTTACCATTTATTTAGCCAGTTTAATAATAGTTTTAGCTTAGAACTAAATATTTAGCTTGCTAACTGGATGTTTACTTGTTTAACTTTTACATTTATTAATAAATAAATAACACGGTGAAAATATGGATTCAGAATAGACAGTTTTATTCCTCACTCAACTAATTCATCCAAGTCAACATAGATTAAATATCTTGACTGACGGAGGAGGAGCAGCTCTCTCTGAGCTCTCCTGATCCGTCTGAATTTTGCCTTATTTTAGGCCTATTTTCCCCTTTAAGATTTAGGTTTAGACTCTGTTCATTTTAGTTTTCTGCAGTTTTCCTCTTAATGTATGTGCCGAGCCTCTGGGAGTACACTATTAGATTGGGCTTTTTCTGATGGATTGCTTCCAAAGGACCTCTGTAAGACTGTGGATCAACATCATGGCGTTTTACTCAGCTGAAGACTTGTGCCCAGCTACCTGCTAAACCGGATCACCTTTTCTGGACACCTTTGAAAGACTGTGATTAACAACATGGCACCCAGCTCAGCCAAGAACTTTGATAAGCTACTCCAAAGACAGAACGCCCTGGAGGAACAGCTCCGGAATATGGAAGAAAAACAACGCCATTTGGAAATTAACTATGAAATCAATGCTGGATATAACAATGAGACGACAATACAGACAAAGGAACAACAACAACAGAAATCCACCCCATGCTTCAGTCCAGCTTCAATCAGAAGCGGCGACAAACACTTTTCCCTCGCCGAGGCGTGGAACGGGCAGAATTCCAAACTGGAATTTCGAGGGGAGCTAGCTGCCTCTAAAACAAAACTCTGGAAATACCTCCACTCTTGTTCCCAGGAGAAGGAAAAGGCAGAGCGGGAAGCTCCTGGCATCATTCTCTCCCCCTGGAATTCCCCTAAAGATCCGATTTACAGCCTAAGACCCCCTGCAGGACACAGCCCCTGCCACTAGTCAAGGCCAGCAGGAGAAATAGAGGAATACCGCTATGGATGGAAAAAAGCAAAAAGAAACAAAGCTAATGTTCTGATTATTCATGATGGCTCCATAAATGGGATTGAAAACTTCTGTACCCACAACACCAACACCCACTGTTTCCCAAGGTACACTATAAGAGAAATTATGAAACAAGATCCCCACTATTCTTGTTCTTGACCCTGGGATACACACACTGATCATACATGCGGGCTCTTATGACATCAGCCTACGTCCGAGTGAAGTCTTAAGAGCTGATGTATCACAACTGCTCTTGGCCCTAAATCAGCTCAATATCTCAAACACCTGGATGTCTGGCCCAGTTCCAGAAGGTAAGGATGAACGGATTTCTAGAATTAGGTCTCTTCAATAATGGATAAAAACAAAATGCCTGGAAACTTCTATTGGATACGTGAACAACTTTAAAGTCTTTGGATCAGCGTCTGTTCTATTGAAAGAAAATATGCGCTAACTCAACAGAGCTGGAATTAAACTACTGGCTGCTAATATCTTTGCACATTTGAACAACAATCCTCCAAGATTGTCTTAACAAAGCTTACCCAAGGTCAGCGCCTCAACTCAGCCCACAGATAAGCTGCCAGATGGTGGCTCCAACTTCAAATAGCCTGATAGAGTATCAAAACATGGTTCACCGAAGGTCAGCGTCTCAGCTCAGCATGTTGATAATAATAGACCATTAGAAGGGGCATCCAGCCTCTCACAGACCTCTGACAACAACAGTGATGAGTCAGCAAAACTCACCGATAGAATTATGCAAAAAATTACAGGAACAAATTATTAAAGGAAATCTGTGACCACTAGGTGGAGTCAGATCTCTGTGTTGTGGTGAGTAGGCGGATATGTAGGTGCAGAAAGAGAAGTGATAATAAATGAAGAAAAAACATGAGTTGATACCGACAAACAGATCTCCGTGTATTTAATATACATAATATTACATGGTGTCAGAAGACAAGCATGGAGCAGTTAAAGCCTCCGGGTAGTCTGAGCTTTGAAGGAAATGTGTCAGAAAACTGGCGGACGTGGATTCAGCAGTTTGGACTCTATCTCAGAGCAACTGGAATCGAAGAGAAGAGTGAGAAGGTGAAATATGCGACATTCCTTCATGTTGCGGAAGGTGAAGCAATAGAGGTATTCAACACTATGGTCTTTGATGAATATGTGGATGGATTCAAAGGGCTAAAAGAAAAGTTTATAAACTACTGTGAGCCCCGGAAGAATATCACTTATCTGAGATACGTGTTCTTGACCCGAGGGAGAGGACCTAATGAGACAATTGATGCCTATGTGACAGATCTGAAGAACAAAGCAAAGGACTGTGAATTTGAAAAGCTGACAAATGAGCTGATAAAAGATTGTGTAGTCTATGGCATAACCAATGACACTGTGAGAGCTAGGCTACTCAGGGAGACAGATCAGGACCTGGCGAAGGCTGTGGATATGTGTCGAGCAAGTGAGGTAACGCAAAGTCACATGAAAGTTCTACACGAGGAAACAGACGTAGCCGTGAACAAGATAAATTGCCAGAATGAAGCATTCAACTAGCAAGCAATTTGACAAAGATAGAGAAAAAGTGGAATGTAAGAAGTGTGGCTATGTTCATGAGCCAATTAAGTGTCCTGCATATGGTAAAATATGCAAGCAGTGCAAATTAATGAACCACTTCAGTCGCATGTGTAGGTCACATAAACAGCCGTTCAAACAGAAGAAAACGGAAAGAAGAGTGCATGGGATAGAACAAGAAGAAAATGATGACGTCATGTTTCTGGGATGTTTAGAGGTCAGGCAAAGTGAGCAAACAAGTGCAGAGTTTCAGCTAGATACAGTCACAAAAATGGATAATGACAGTAAGAAGAGGACTCAAGAGCTCAAAATAAACAACAGTGTGCTGACTGTAAAGCTTGAAACAGGAGCAGAGTGCAATGTATTATCAATGAAAGACTTTGAGAAAAATCACAAATGAGGATGCAGTGCTCTGTAATCCAGGATGTAAACTGGTTACTTACTCAGGTCATATGTTAGTGACAAAAGGCAATACAAAGCTAAATTGTGACTACAAAGACAAGAAATATGAACTGGAATTCCAGGTCATAGAGAGAAATTCACCTGCTATCCTTGGAAGAGAATCCTGCACAAAACTAGGACTCATAAGAAGAGTATACGGTGTGGATAAAAATGACGACACTGACATTTACAGTGAATATGAAGATGTGTTCACTGGTTTAGGATGTGTGCCTGGACAGCACCACATCCAGCTTAACCCAGGTGTCACTCCAGTCATTCACCCACCACGGAAAATGCCAATAGCATTGAAGGAAAGAATAAAAGCAGAACTGCATAGGATGGAGAGTCTTGAATTTATCATGAGGGAGACTACACCCACAGACTAGGTTAACAGCATGGTCACTGTAGTAAGATTAGAAGAACTGAGGTTACATATGTTGGCCACATTCTGTCTGCAGAGGGGGTTAACCCAGACCCGGGAAAAGTCCGAGCTTTACAGAAAATGCCTGAGCCACAAGACAAAGCACGTCTGTTGAGATTTTTAGGGATGCTGCAGTATCTTGCTAAGTTTGTCCCGAGTCTTTCGGACGTGAGTGCGCCACTCCGGAAACTCTTGGAGAGTGACGTGGCGTGGCATTGGGAAGTTGAGCAGCAGAAGAGCTTTGAAAGGCTGAAGATGCTTGTGAGCAAAGCTCCAGTGCTCAGGTATATTGATGTTAAAAAAGATGTAACACAGTCTGTTGACGCAAGCTCTGAAGGTCTAGGAGCCGTGTTAATCCAGGAGGGACAGCCAGTTTCTTATGGATCCAGAGCACTGACGGACTGTCAAAAGTGGTATGCACAGATAGAAAAAGAACTTTTGGCTATAGTGTACGGATGTGAGGAATTCAAGAAATATGTTTTTGGAAAGACTGTGCATGTTGAAACAGACCACAAGCCCTTAGAGACTGTTTAAAAAATCACTCCAGAAGGCTCCACCAAGACATGTGATAACAGCCCTAAAATCAATGTTATCAAGACATGGCATTCCAGATGAGGTCGTCTCAGATAATGGTCCACAATTTGGAAGCACCGAGTCATCCACACTCTTTTCCTCCAAAACACTGAACTTTAAAAAGACATCTCTGGGCACATTTCACTCCTTCGAATACCTTGCTACAGAGATAAAAGAACAAGGTCTTAGTCATAAATATGTACAAACCCCCCAAAGCTAGCTCAAACTTCATTAATGACCTCAATGACCTTCTTTCTGTAATATGTATTGAATATGACTAACTAATTATTGTGGGAGATCTGAACATTCATACTGACAACCCCGAGGATAGACGGACTAAAACACTTGCCCTGCATCCGGAATACCTCTACTTTGCCTACTATTAGAAGGCGAAAATAAGTAAGCGAGCGATGTAGTACATCCGAATCTCTAGTATGGACTGTGCAAGTAGGCATAAGGTTTCCGGATGTATACTACCGCCACAGTGAAATCTGATGTATGCTATGCTATCCCATAATGCAACGGAAGCCCCAAAATTGTAGAAGAAGAACGAGCCCGAAGTAGGAGAAGAAGAATGTGAAAAATATCTACAGAGGACCTGTCAACCATTGACACCGCCGCAGTTTCGGGGTATGAATGTAAGTATGGCGATATTAGTGATTAAAAATTGTTTTCTTTTTTAACCTTTGATAAAACATTTATCATGTACATGAAATTATCATGTACATGTACAATAAGTGGATGAGAAGAAAGCAGTAGTCAAAAAAAATAAAATCATACACTGAACATATACACAATCTTGTTACATTAATCGAAAAGCTGCATCATAAAATCAAGTAAGGCATGAGCTAATGAAGCCTTTCATAGCAGGACTTCTTTTTTAAAATCAACCAAAACTGGAGTGATTTTCAAGAAACATTTATGAATGAAGAAGTTTGCAAATATGGTAAAGTTGTTAAATCCAAATTAAATTTTGAAATTTTCTGTTTGAAGACCGAATCTAATTGCTTGAAAAAATTTATATTTTTAGAGGATGTACTGAAAACCCCCCCAAAAAGATGTAGAGTTCTCACATGCATAAATAGATGCTCTGTTGTCTCAAAGTTATTGTTACAGAAAGTGCATGTTTTCTATCTATATTGAATTTCTTGTTTAGATAATCATTGGATGGATATCTGTTTTTTTTTACATTTTCAGCTGATTTTCTTTTGCAATGGGTGGGATTGGAAAACAGAGTTATTTAGTCAGAGAATTCAAAGTAGAATCTTTAACAATATATTTTCTTTTTAGTTGAGATGGGAAAAATGTTTTGAAGTATTGTCCTTAAAAAATGTATTCTTGCAAGCCTGTCCCTTAAATTGGCGATCATTCATTATTAATGTTGGTTCACTAATTAAGCAGAAAGAAAAGGTTAAGATAGCTTTAGCCATCCAAATAATTGCTAAGGAAATGGCTTTCAATACTTTAAAGAATTTAATTTTGGTTAGTCCCTTAAAATCCGTGATCTCACCAAGCTTCCCCCCAAACTTTATTCAACATTATACACAGAATGTTTTAAAAAATGAACATAATTAGCAAATGCCAGGTGGTGTAAAAGAAAAAGTTACATATATTCAAACGATTTGTCAATGGAACACACAGTAATGGTTTTTAAAAGCTTTTCATTAAGAGATCCACTAATCACTTTTATGTAAGATACAGCATCATTACAGTAGTGTTTGAAATTAGGGTTTTGACTGCTGCATTCACCAAGCATCTTGTCTGCTCGTCATAGGGACTGATGACGAGACGCTGGCCCTCATCCAGTGGCATAGGGCCAACAACGCCCTCTTCACAGGGCAGCAAAATGCAGCCATAAAAGCCTTTGAGTATGTTTCACAAGTTAATTTACTCTGTTTATCACAACTGCTGTATTACTGAAAGGCCTTTCGGGATAGTTTTATTCTGAGCTACATTAATTTCATTATATGAATGTATATCTGCAGGGCTTTTGTAATTGCTCAAGGACTGCAGGGCAAGGTGTCCATCAGCCAGGCTAAACGTCTCCACACACAGCGGAGATTTATAGCTGTATCTGTTCTTGAGCTATTAGATCCACATAAATGGTTTTGATTTCGCAGTGGTGAATCTGTTAATGATAGGTCTTTATGAAAATCGCAGTCGAATTATGAAACTCAGCAAAATGGATATGAATGTGACATATGATATGAGATGAATTGAACAATGAACAGGAGCATATAAACATTTACTTCCCATTGCATTATACTGACGAAAAATAATTTTTACCCTCCTGTTATACGGGATTATGAAATCTGCCTTAGGAAGAAATTCATTTTAAATGCATTTATTGCATAATAAACATAAAAGATGCAATTTGTTTAGATAGAATCTGACCGTGCTCTCCTCTGACAGATACAAAAGCCGCCGCCTCCACATCGCTCTTCTTGAAGCAGTACGGCGACTTGAATACTCAAATTGAAGGAGAGCCAACTTGGAAAACATTTCCCTCAAAGACGAAATGTAGAATAAAAACACTCCAAAAATGACCGGCCGAGAGTAGATGGCAGAACCACGTGATGTAAACAACCATCATAAATTGGTCAAAGGACATCCAATATGGTGGTGCAGTATGTCCGATTTCATGCATACTACACACTTGCTTGCTATGCAGTACTTACTGCATCAACGGGAAAGAAGTAGCTACTTGTAGTAAGTAGTAAATACTATAGAATTCGGATGCAGGGTTGGTGATACTCTCCATAACTTTGGTCTAACCCAACATGTCAATAAGCCAACACACAAACAAGGTCACACTTTAGACCTAATCATTAGCAAAGGACTGAAAATCTCTAACATCTCCATAGTGGATGTTGCATTATCTGACCACTTCTGCATCTTCTTTGAAAGCATGATCCCGGTTAAACTATCTAATCAAAATAAGAACATAGTAAAAAAAAACTCCCTTCTTGACTGCTCAGCTGAAATCTTTAAACAAATGTACTGCTCTACCTCAACCCACCCACCACCCCCACCCCCCAACAAGCACTCTGTTAACAAGCTTGTAGATAATGTTTTCTCTGAAGTCTCAGACATCATCAATAGCATTGCTGCAACTAAAGTTAAAGTAGTCTCAGGTAGAAACAAGTCTCCATGGACCAACAATCCTCTGGTATGTAGTGACAAAAGGGAGTGCCGTCAGGCCGACAGAAAATGGAGGAAAACTCAACTTCAGGTTCACTATGAGATCTACAAAAACAAGCTGAACAAATATAACTTAACTCTGAAAACTGCAAGAGAAACATTCTTCTCTGAAATCATTAACAGAGACATTAATAACACTTGGACTCTATTCACAGCAGTTGAAAGACTAACCAATCCTCCAGTGACAGCAGCTCCTGAGCTACCCTCCACTAGGGCCTGTAGTGAATTTGCCAACTTCTTCACTGAAAAGATTCTAGAAATTAGAAGATCAATCTGTAAGGCACCACCCAACCCACCAGCATTTTCATTCCCATGTAAAAATAATGCAGGTAAAATTTAAAATTTCTAAAAAACTAAATCAATCGTATCTTGATGAAATTATTAAACAGCTAAACTGCTCCTCTTGCTGCCTCACTATCTTACCCACACCTTTTTTAAAGAAAGTTCTCCCTGTCATTAAGGGTTAACACATCCCTCCAGTCAGGTGTCTTCCCCCAGGCCCTCAAAACAGCAGTTATCAAACCCCTATTAAAGAAAAACAACCTTGATAATACACTGATGCAGAATTATAGGCCAATCTCTAATCTCCCATTCATTGAAAAAGTTGTATCTCAACAGCTAACTACATTCCTGACATTGACTCCTTAGATCATTTTCAATCTGGTTTCCGTCCCCATCACAGCACCGAGACTGCCCTCGTCAAAGTTTTCAATGACATCCGCATAAATACAGACAGCGGCAGAACCACAGTTCTGGTTCTTTCGGACCTCAGTGCAGCGTTTGAAACTGTTGATCACAAAATATTACTGGAATGATTGGAGAGCTGGATCTGACTCACTGGTAAAGCACTTCAATGGTTTGATTCTTAACTCAAAAATAGACAGTTCTTTGTGTCTATTGGATATTTCTCATCAGAACAAACAGCAATTACATGTGGGGTCCCCCGGGATCCATCCTGGGAACCCTCTTGTTCAATATTTATATGCTCCAACTAACCAAGATTATAGCAGCCAATCAGATAAGTTACCATAACTATGCAGACGACACACAGCTATACATAGCATTGTCACCAGGTGACTTTGATTCTATCCAGACCTTAAATGAATGCATTGAACAAATCAACGACTGGATGTCCTGTAACTTTCTCCAGCTAAACAGAAACAAAACAGATGTAATTATTTTTGGACCTAAGGAGGAACGATCCAGAGTCAGCACACAGCTTCAGCTAATAAAACTAAAAACGACTCATCAGGCCCGTAATCTAGGTGTAATAATGGACTCAGACCTGAACCTCCAGCGTCACATAAAGGCAATAACAAGGTCAGTCTTCTATCACCTGAAAAAGATTTCTAGTATTAAAGGACCAATGTTAAAGAATGACCTTGAAAAACTGATCCATGCGTTTATGTTAAGTCGGATCGATTACTGCAACAGTGTCCTCATAGGTGTACCTAAAAAAGCAATCAGACAACTGCAGCTGATCCAGAATACTGCTGCCCGTGTTCTCACTAGAACTAGGAAAGTAGAAAACATCACCCCAGTTCTTAAGTCCTTACACTGGCTCCCTGTAGCTCAGAGAATAGACTTTAAAATACTCCTACTAGTTTATAAATCACTGAACGGTTTAGCACCAAAGTATGTTGGAGATCTGCTGTCACTATACCAACCCAGCAGACCACTTAGGCCCTCCAACGTGAGCTTACTTAACATTCCTAAAATTAGAACTAAACAAGGAGAGGCAGCTTTCAGCTTCTATGCTCCACAAATCTGGAACAAACTTCCAGAAGAATGCAAAAATGCTGAATCGTTAGCCTCTTTTAAATCCAAGATTACAACTCTACTATTCAGAGCTGCCTTTGAGCCCTAAATTACGCTTTCCGATCACTATTTGATTCTCGTGGTTTAACTTTTATTCTTATTCCTTATTTTTTTAACCTATTGTGTTTCATCTGTTATTAATCTATATTGCATACATTTGTTCCTTATCTCCTCTTTTCTTATTGATTGATTGTGTCCATCTGTTAAACCTATATGTTTCTGTTTTTCTAGTCATGCTTCTGTTATCATATATTTGGTATCATTATCACTGAATCATGTAAAGCACCTTGAATTGCCTTGTGTTGAAAGTGTGCTATAAAAATAAAATTGCCTTGCCTTGCCTATTGTTTGTGCCCTGCCAATGGAGGAAAAGAGTGTGGATGACTTTTTTTGTTGCAGTCATGCTTTAAATGTCTTCTAAGTACAGGCAAGGCAAGGCAAGTTTATTTTTGGAGCACAATTCATACACAAGGCAATTTGAAGTGCTTCACAGTTGCATAAATTAAGAAAAAAGAAATAGCAAAAAAACATCAAAAAAATTAATTACAATAAAAAGCAAGACTGAAGATAAAATACTTTCAATTGTCATATGCACGGGTAAAAATAACTGTTTTCAGCTTAGATTTAAACATTGTTAGAGTTGAGGCTTGTCTCACATCCTCATGAGGACTGTTTCATATTTTATCTGTCTAAAACTGAAAGACTCGCCGTGTTTATTGTTGACTTTGGGAACCACCAGGAGTCCCCTCCCTGAAGTTCTCAGGGCCCGAAATGGTTCATATGTCTCTAACACGTCAGAGATGTACTTTGGTGCCAAACCATAAAAAGACTTGTACACAAGCAGGGCTGTTTTAAATTCTATTCTCTGAGCGACAGGAAGCCAGTGCAGAGACCGGAGCACTGGACTAATATGGTTGTATTTCCTGGTTCTTGTCAGGACTCGAGCAGCAGTGTTGTGGATAGACTGCAACTGTCTAACAGCTCTTTTAGAGAGGTCAGTGAGCAGGCTGTTAAAGTAGTCTAACCTGTTGGAGACAAATGCATGGATAAGTCTCTCCAAGTCTGGTTTCGACACTATTCCTATGATCTTAGGAATGTTTTTCAGATGGTAAAAAGCTGTTGTTGTTATTGCTTTGATGTGGCTGTTTAAGTTCAGGTCTGAGTCCATGATTACCCCTAGATTTGTAACCTGATTTTTTGGTTGAAGACAGAGAGACTCAAGATGACTGATAACACTTTCTCTTTGTGTCTGTGGGCCAAAAACAATGATCTCAGTTTTGTCTGAGTTTAACTGTAGTTGTTTTGCATCCACACACTGATCTGTTCAATACAGTGACAGAGTGTATCCATAGGCCCATGTTTACCTGCCGTCAGTGACACGTAGATCTGAGTGTCATCTGGGTAGTTATGGTAAGACACATTATTGCTGTAAATGAGCTGACCCAATGGAAGCATTTACAAGTTGAATTAAAGTGTTCCCAAGATTGACCAATGGGGACTCCACAGGTCATGGGAATTTTGTCTGAGACAAAGTTGCCAATTTCGACAAAGTGCGTGCTGTCCTTGAGATAGGACTTGAACTAGTTTAGAGCAGTACCAGATATTATCATCCAGTTTTCTAACCTGCGAAGTAAGATCCCATGATCCACTGTGTCAAAGGCAGCGCTCAGGTTCAGCATATCTAGAACTGAGACTTTGCCTGCGTTGGTGTTCATGCGGATATCATTTGTCACCTTGATCAGAGCTGTATCAGTGCTGTGGTGGGGCCTAAAGCCTGACTGGAAATTATCAAACACATTGTTAGACAGGAGAAAGTAAGTGAGCTGTTGTTATACTACTTTTTCTAGGACTTTTCCTAAGAATGGTAGGTTTGATATGGGCCGGTAGTTGCTCAGTGCTGTGGCATCAAGGCTGCTCTTCTTTAGAAGTGCTTAATGACCGCAGTTTTTAAGGCATTTGGGAATGTTCCAGTCTCAAGTGAGATGTTAACTAACTGTCCAAGTTGTGGTAACAAGCTTCTCAGCACAGACTTTAGAAATCAAGTCAGTAATTCATTAAGGCAGCATGTACATGATCTGAGACCAGAGATAACTTCTTCGATTGTTTTGTCACTGACAGGTGTAAAACGTCAGCTCAAGGTGTTTATCTGAAAACAGTCTTGCCATTTGATTTGTGGTAATTATGGCATTTTTAATGCCTTGGACTTTTTCATTTAAAAATATTGTAAACTCATTGCACTTAGATGCAGAAATTAGTTCTAAGGGCAGTGAAATTTAATTTAGTTAATCTAATCACTGTAGCAAACAGAAAACAAGAATTTTTTTGCAGTTAGCAATTATTTCAGAGAAATACTTTTCCCTTGCTCCACTTAAAATCTGGTTAAACACACAAAGAACTTCTTCGTAAACCTCATAATGAACCTGGAGCTTTGACTTGCGCCATTTCCGTTTGGCTCTCCGGCACTCACTGTTTTGTGCCCTGACCGAAACGTAATATCTCCAAGGTGCCTTTTGCTTAGGGTTAACCATTTTAACCCTGGAAGTGTAAGAGTCCAATAGATGATCAACATTACAGCGTGGGGGATTTTCAAATTTGATCAATTCCATAAACTGGGTCCTTGTTGTATCATTCATGTGTCTTCTTGGAATAACTCCAGGCCCAACTACTGGTTTGGGTACAACAGATAGGTCAAAGACGACACAAAAATGATCAGATAAAGCAACATCAACATTTTGACATTTGATATATTAACACCTTTTCTAGAGCCATGTTTCAGTTAAAAACTTAAAATTCAGATAAGAAATTAAAGAAATTAAACTATTTACTAAAAATTACTTGTTTTTAATGATCTGACATTGAGAACAGCATGTTGGAGATTTATCTGTGTTTGAGTAGATGGAATCTTTTTGCAAGGGATATGGATTAAATGTTTTTTTGATTACTCAGTCCGACTGTCCCTCTGTTATCTAATCCACATGGTTTGACAGTACTGATTGTTTCAGAAGAGCACAATCCCTCTCGGGACCTCTGGTTGGTTCCGAGTTTGCTATGCATGGTCGCAACGCAGAGGCCCTTAACGTCCTAGACAGCAGCAGTGAAGCTACTGGAGGTAACAGCTGTGGGCACCGGTGGTGTTGGCCAAGCTGTGGAGACCTTGGTTGGTGAAAAAGGCGGGAGTGGGGAACGATACTTCTTTGGGGACAAGTGCCTTGATTTTGACATGACTGGAGGGACGGGAACCATTTTAATCCCATAAACCCATATTATACCAAGTTTTCAAAGTGGTTGGGAAATCTAAATTTTTTTTCTCACTCAACCTCTGCTCAAATGTGGGCCATTTGCTTTAATTCAATTTAGTTTATTTATATAGTGCCTTTCAAAACAAATGTCATCTCAAGGCACTTCACAAGAAAAGTTATTACAAGAAAATGTTTAATCTAGGAATTAGAGAACCACAGAAGATTGTGTCATAACTTCTCAGCAATCACTCACACTGAGCAAGCATCAAGCGACAGTGGAAAGGAAAAACTCCCTTTTAACAGGAAGAAACCTCCAGCAGAACCAGGCTCAGCATAAGCGGTCATCTGCCGAGACCGTCTGGGGTTTGGAGAAGGCAGCAGAGACACAGAAAGAGCAACAGAACTGATGCAGAATCAGAAGATGGTAGCAGGATGTGGAGAACGTTCCTCCAGTGGAATGCCTTCTTAGTCAGGGTCGTCAAGCAGGGCGGGTCAGGAGCACCTACTGTAGGAAGAGACTAAGAGAAAACAGGTTAGCTCTTGAATTGACAGCACATCATGCAGTTGGGGAGAAGTAGGAGAGAAAGTAGGAATTGACTCTAATAATGTCCTCCAACAGCCTAGCCTAAAGCACAATAGTTACTAACATTAACCTGTCTCCTAGTAGAGACCTAGCTACTAACACTCTCTACCTGGCTTACATTAATCTATCTCTATCTAGCTACTCTTCCTGTTCCGATCTCTTCCTAGCTTTTGACACTACCTGACGACTAACATTAACCTGTCTCTTCCTAGCTACCTGTCTAACCTGTCTCTAACTACATATTAACAGCCCTGTAGCTGGTTCCATAGGAGGGGAGCCTGGTAACTGAAAGATCTGCCACCCATTCTACTTTTAGAAATCCTAGGACCTACCAGTAGACCTTCAGTCTGAGAGCGATGGGCTCTGTTAGGAACATATGGAACAATCAGGTCTCTTATGTGTGATGGAGCTTTATATGTCAGAAGGAGGATCTTGAATTCTATTCTAAATTTTACTGGGAGCCAGTGAAGAGAAGCTAAAACAGGGCAAATGTGATCGCTTCTTTTATTCATTAGAACCCTTGCAGCAGCATTTTGGACTAACTGAAGACTAATATAACATAATTTTATTCTGTGGACTACCCGATAAAGAGTTACAGTAATCCAGCCTTGAAGTAACAAAGGCATGGGCTAGTTTTTCAGCATCACTCCTGGACAGGATGGTTCTAATTTTTGTAATATTCCTAAGGTGAAAAAAGGAAATCCTAGAGAATTCTTTAATGTGAGATCTAAATGACATATCTTGGTCAAAAAAAACACCGAGGTTCTTTGCTTTATTACTGGAGGCTAATTTAATGCCGTCAAGGTGAAGGGGTTGACTAAGTAGTTTCTTTTTCAGAGCTTCTGGTCCAAAGATGACAACTTCTGTTTATTCAAAATTCAGAAGCAAGAAGTTTAGTCATCTAAGCTTTTATGTCTTCTAGACATGCCTATAATCTACCTAACTGATTGGATTCCTCAGGATTTATGGATAGATATAGCTGTGTATCATCTGCGTAACTATGGAAATTTATCCCATGCTGCCTAATTATTTTACCAATAGGAAGCATATATATAGTAAAAAGAATCGCCCCAAGCACTGAACCCTGTGGTACTCCGCAGGTTATCATTGAGGCCGAGGAAGATCTATTGTTTACCTGAACAAACTGAAATCTGTTGGACAAATAAGATTTAAACCAGCCTAGTGCTGTTCCTATTATACCGACACTTTGAAGCCATGTTTGAGAATTGTGATCAACAGTGTCAAAGGCAGCACTGAGATCTAACAGGACCAGAATGGTTACCAGTCCATTGTCTGAAGCTATAAGAACATCATTAGTAACCTTCACCAGAGCTGTTTCAGTGCTGTGATGAGCTCTAAAGCCTGACTGAAACGTCTCAAACAGCTCATTATTGTTTAAATGCTCACACATCTGATGTGCAACTATTTTCTGAAGAATTTTAGATCAGAAGGGAAGATTAGATATCGGTCTATGGTTAATTAAGTCGTTTGATGAAGAGATTGTTTCCTAAGTAGAGGTTTAATTACAAAAATCATAAACTCCTGTAGTACATATCCATTTACTAAGGATGGATTCATTTATTAAAAAATTTGAGCAGCAATCAAAGAGAAAACCTATTTTAAAAGTTTAGTTGGGACTTGGTCCAACATGCAAGTTGAAGGCCTTGATGAAGCCAACAATTCCAGTGGATCCGAAAGTTTAGCTGCATTAAAGTAGTTCAAGCATATATTAGGTTCAACCATTTTCTATGCTGCCTCATTAACTAAGGAAGTATCAAGCATATTGGGAATGTTCCCATTTATCTTATTTTTTATAGAGTCTATTTTATTTATAAAAAATGTCATGAAGTCGTCACTACTAAGAGCTGGGGGAATGGTTGGCTCAACAGAGCTATAATCCTGTGTGAGTTTGGCAACTGTATTAAAAAGAAACCTAGGATTATTTTTATTCTCCTCGATTAAAGAGGAAAAATACGCCGTTCTGGCTGTTCGAAGGTTCCTTTTATATAGCAATAGACTATTTTTCCACACTAAATAAGAATCCTGTTAATGCGTGGAGCGCCATTTTCTCTCTAGTTTTCGAACATTCTGCTTTAGGGTACGTAGCTCTAAATTAAACCAGGGAGCTAATCTTCTATGGCTAGCCACCTTCCTTTTCAAGGGGGCAACTTTGTCTATTGGCAGACGCAAGGAGGAATTAACGCTATGAACTAAAATGTCAAGTTGTGAGGGGTCAGGAGTTAAATCAATATTTTCGATTGTATTTTTATATACTGAGGAAATTAAAGTTGGAAGAGCTTCTTTGAAACTTGCTACAGCCATGTCTGATAACGTTATGGTATAATGGAAGTTTTCTATCAGGTTTCCAATGGTCAGTTAGAGTTAATTTTTAAAGTGATCAGACAGGATAGGATTATGTGGAAAGACTGTTATTTCTTCACAGTCAATGCTATAAGTCAACACAAGATCTAAAGTGTGGTGACAAGAGTCGGTTGGTCCCTGCATATTTTGAGTAAAGCCTATTCAGAATCAGAATCGGTTTTATTGCCATTGTTTGAGAACAAGTTCACAAACTAGGAATTTTTTCCGGTACAGTTGTGCACATAAAACATTTAACATAAGTAAAAATAAAATAAAATAAAATAAAAATAAAAATAAAAAGAATGAGCCATAAGGCTAAAGTCTTTATAAATATTATAATCTGTATGTATATAAAAGAACTATGAAAAGATAAACATCCTTTTTAACATGAGAACAGCAGCAGTGTTCCAGTCACAGGTATGCAGGTGAATGACAGCAGCAGATCTAAGTGTGATCAGACCACACAGTGCAGTAAAATAAAGTTACGTAGTGCAGATGGTTCTATCCTACATGGGTCTTTAACTGAACTATCGGGTCTTGTTATTGTTCATGAGTCTGATGGCGGAGGGGAAGAAACTGTTCAGGTGGCGGGAGGTGTGGGTCTGGATGGACCGTAGCCTCCTGCCTGAGGGGAGGAGGGAGAATAGTCGGTGTCCAGGGTGAGAAGAGTCAGCTGTGATCCGACCCACACGCCTCCGGGTCCTGGAGGAGAACAGGTCCCGGAGGGATGGGAGCCTGCAGCCAATCACCTTCTCAGCAGCACGCACGATGCGCTGCAGTCGGTGTTTGTCCCGGTCTGCGGCGCCGGGGAACCACACGGTGATGGAGGAGGTGAGGATGGACTCGATGATGGCCGTGTAGAACTGCACCAGCATCTCGGTCGGCACCTTGAGTTTCCTCAGCTGCCGCAGGAAGTACATCCTCTGCTGGGCCTTCTTGATGAGGGAGCTGATGGTTGGCTCCCACTTGAGGTCCTGGGTGATGGTGGTGCCCAGGAAACGGAAGGAGTACACGATGGAGATGGGGGTGGGAGAGTCCATCAGGGTGAGGGGATACGGTGGGGCTGTGACTTTCCTGAAGTCCATGATCATCTCCACTGTCTTCTGGGCGTTCAGCTCCAGGTTGTTGTGACTGCACCAAGAAGCCAGCCGGTCCACCTCTCTCCTGTAGGCGGACTCATCACCGTCTGAGATAAGTCCGATGAGGGTGGTGTCGTCCGCAAACTTGATCAGCTTTACGGACTGGTGACTGGAGGTGCAGCAGTTTGTATACAGCGAGAAGAGCCAGGGGGAGAGTACACAGCCCTGAGGAGTCCCAGTGTTTGGGACTTCTTCCCCAACCGCACGTGCTGTCTCCGGTCCGACAGGAAGTCAGTGATCCACCTGCAGAGGGAGTCGGGCACGCTGAGCTGGTAGAGCTTGTCTCGTAGCAGTCCAGGGAGGATGGTGTTGAAGGCAGAGCTGAAGTCCACAAACAGGATCCTGGCGTAGGTTCCTGGGGAGTCCAGATGCTCCAGGATGAAATGGAGGGCCAGGTTCACTGCATCATCCACAGACCTGTTGGCTCTGTAGGCGAACTGCAGTGGGTCCAGGAGGGGGGCGGTGATGTCCTTGAGGTGGGGCAGAACCAAGCGCTCAAATGACTTCATGACCACAGACGTCAGCGCCACCGGCCTGTAGTCATTAAGTCCTGTGATCCGTGGCTTTTTGGGGACAGGGACGATGGTGGAGGTTTTGAAGCAGGACGGCACCAACCTATTCTCCAACCCCGGCACCCCCATAAGAGGTGCCCCAGTCAATCCAAGGAGGACGTCGGCCCGAAACAGCGGCCGCCCGACACACCGGACCACCCAGGACCCGCCTGACATGCACCAGGACCGAGCCGGGCCGCAACCGGGACCCCCAGCCCCATGCATCGAGAGTCATCATCAACCAGCGGGCAGGAGCAACCATCACCGACGGGGAGGGAAGAAGATGCATCAGGCCAGAGAGCAGCCAAACACCCAACCTGACAGGTAGACATAGACACTCATACGTACCCTCCCTCTCATGCGTACACATTCTTACAAATACAGGACATACGAAAAAAGGACGCTATACACTCATTCATACCCCCATACGTACACTATACTGTCTCACTATCTCACTTCACTGCTGAAGTGGTACTTAGCTCGTCTGTATGTACTCCAGTCCTCGCTGCGCCGCGCTACTTCCTTCTCCTCACGTAGGCGCCGGAGCTTGGGTGTGAACCAGGGCTTGTCATTGTTATAACAAATCCTGGTGTGCGTTGGGATGATGCGCGTCTCATTGAACTGAATGTATGAGGTCACAGTGTCCGTATACTCGTCCAGATTGTCCGTGGCTGCTCCAAACGCTCCCCAGTCTGTCGTCTCCCAACATGAGCGCAGCTCCTCCACAGCTTCAGAGGTGTATTTCCTTGTTGTTATCACCGCAGGCTTGGCCAATTTCAGTCTCTGTCGGTATGAGGGAATTAGGTGCACCATCACGTGATCTGATAGTCCGAGGGCAGCGCGCGGCACAGCATGATACGCTCTGCTGACTGTAGTGTAGCAGTGATCCAACGTGTTCTCCTCTCTGGTCGGGCATTTAATGAACTGTCTATACTTTGGTAATTCCTGGCTCAGGTTTCCCTTGTTAAAGTCACCAAGCACGATAACAAGAGAGTCCGGAAAAGACCGCTCCGCATGTAATATCTGGCCTGCAAGCGTGCGCTGAGCCTCGTGCACGTCCGCGCTCGGCGGAATGTAGGCAGCCACCAGAATGAATGAAGCGATCTCACGCGGTGAATAAAAAGGCTTACAGTGAATGAAAAGATATTCCAGAGAAGGAGCGCAGTGTTGGGAGATCACAGTCACATCCGTGCACCAGCTGCTGTTGATGTAGAAGCAAACGCCACCGCCTTTTGTTTTGTTGGAGAGCTCCGCGTTGCGATCCGCGCGGAGGAGATGGAAGCCTTCCAGGTGAAGCGCGCTGTCCGGGACACTCGCGCTTAGCCACGTCTCCGTGAAGCACAAAACACAAGACGAGGAAAAGTCCTTGTTACATCTCATCAGCAGCGCTAGTTCGTCCATCTTGTTGGGAAGTGAGCGGACGTTTGAGAGAAAGATGCCAGGTAAAGGCGTGCGCGCGCCCAGTCTGCGCAGGCGGACGAGTGAACCCACTCTCTTTCCACGGCGCCGTTTCCCTCTTTTGGTCAAGAAATGGACCAGGTCCGCAGCTGATGCTAAAAAAACTGGTAATAAGTCCGTAGGGGTGGTAGTTCTAATGTCCAGAAGCTCCATGCGGGTATAAGAGCACGCAGACGAACAGTTAACGCACAAGAACAAACAAAACAGAGCGCACGAAAGCACCACGGCTGCCATCCTCGGCGCCATCTTAGATAGGACCAGGATAGATATTGAGTCTAAGATAATTTTAAAAGCTGTATTTAGACTATCACTTTCACTATCAACATGAATATTGAAGTCTCCAACTATAATAACTTTATCAGTCTGATTGAAAATCTAAGATCTGATCTAAAAATTGAGAATAAGTGCCTGGTGGACGATACAAGACCACAAATTAAAGTGGCTTTGCTGCTTTGTTATGTGTATGAGGAAGGCTAAAGATTAAATGCTCAAAGGAACTGTAATTATTATTTTTTTGGAGATTAATTACTAAATCTGAATGAAAGATGGTGGCTACACCACCTCCTCGACCAGTACTTTGAGGGACACCAAAGTTTAAGTAGCTAGGGAGAGTTGACTCATTTATTGTGACATGGTCCTCTTCCTGCAACCATGTGTCTGTAAGACAAAACAAATCAATATTATTTTCACAAATTAAGTCATTTACCAAGAGTGTTTTTGAGGAGAGAGATCTTATGTTTAGTAAACCACATTTGATTTATTTTTATTTTCAGTCGGAGTTGTATTTATCTTTTTGAGATTTTTATACTGATCTAGTAGCATTAACTTTTAATTAATTAATTTTGGGTAGTGGACGGGAAACTAAATTAAACAGATCATCGCATTGCAGGACAGATTAAAGTTCTCTATAAAATACAGTCCTCTTGACTCACAGACTTTGGACAGCCATGTATTTAATTGAAACAGCTGTGAGAATTTGTTAATCCTCCCTTCAATGTTTGGAATAGGTCCACTGATGAAAATTTGTATTACCTCTTTGGCCAAACAATCAAGTCCCTCAAAAAGTTTATGAAAGTGTTCTTTCAAGATTTCAGACTGTTCATTTCTTACGTCCACTGCACCGACATGTATTACCATTTGTTTAATCCCAGCGTTATTTGTAATGTTCTTGTTTAGAACATCTGTGATGTCAGAAACTGTGGCACTCGGATAGCTGTTTGTAACAATTCTGTCCATGTTTATATTAGATATGGCTCCGTCTCCAAGCACCAGGATATCTCTGTGTTTGACACTTTGCACATTTTTTCTCTCCATCTTTGTTTTGACTTCTTGTTCTCCATTTCGCTCTGATTTTCTTTGTTCATTATTCTCAGCTTCTGAGAGAAGTAAATATCTGTTAACTTTATTCCTTGTCCATTTTTACCAGCATGTTTTTGCTTTTGTCTAGCACCAAGTTGTCTGTTAAGTTTTGGGAACGTTATGGTATCATTTAGCTTTATGTTGCAAGTATCAGTGTTTCTAGTCTTCCTACCGGATTCCACTAGGAGAGTGTCATGAAGTCCTTTTTCTGTCTCCAAGGCCCAAATTTGGTCCAGGTGTAAGCATATTTCTTGTTGATATATCCAACAGTTTTCACAAGGCGATGTTTGTGTTACTCCCTCAGCCATATTGACAAGATTGTTGCCGCTGGCTCCTGAGATGAGTTTTTAAAAAAAAGGCATAAAAGTAATTAAAAAGTCTTGGTTTACTTAAAAGAAGAGAATAAAATATCCAAGACGTGTGAAAAAAAGAATGATTAAGCGCAAATAGCAGTAATAATGCATGATGACATCTTTGTCGCGCACGAGATTGACACTTCATACAACTTACACACAATGGCATACTTACAGAGAGGGTGAAGTTTAAAAACGAAAAAACGTGAAATGCATCATATTACCCTGCCTAACGCCAGCTAATAGCTGGGATAAGCTCCAAAGCTAAGCTACATTTCTGGACTCATCGGATTGTTACTTTAGTTGGAGACGTGATTACATCCCGCACCACATCTAAAATAAACGATTTAGTCGGTATCGTTTGGTTAGTTCCGAATCATCCAGAGTGTCCAACACATTGCGTCTGGCTGCAGACATTTTGGGAGTCTTTGTGAATAGGTCTTCGGGAGTTAGGAGTCCTCTTGACTTCTTTTAAGGACTCCCAGACTTAGGAGCTACTTTTAGGCCAAAAAGTGGTTGTGAATTACTTTTATCTTAAGAAACTAGGAGTCCTAAATTTAAGAGTGATACGCCCACATTTTTTAGGAGTTACTCCTAAATTCGGCAGTTAGGACCTACTTTTAGCCCTAAGATTCTTTGTGAATACGGCCCCAGATTTTTAACATCTTTTCCATAGCTACAGATTTGAGGGGACCATGTAATCCTGGTTATAATATAGTAAACAGCTGTATTTGGTAAAAAATATACCATAACACTGATATTTTGCTCACAGAATTTTCTTACAATATGGCTACTAGGTCAAGGTCAAGATCAAATTAATTTCTGTAGCACATTTACAGTAACAGAGGTTGCCCCTAAATGGTTAACAAGAAATAACACACAAGCAATAACAATTCTGGAATAAAATGAGGTATAATAGAATTAAAATATAGGTACCAAGTAATAGATAAAACAAGATATGTAAAGAAAACATCAGAATAAATCATTTAAAACTATTACAATGCTTAGATTAATCTCTGATTATAGCCAGATCAAATACATGTGTTTTAAGAAGGGATTTGATATGCTTTAAACGGTGTGGTCCTTATGTGAGGTGGTATGCTGTTCTATAACCTAGGACCAGCAACCAAAAAACAATGGCAGAACTACGTGGTGGCCGAGGATGGCCAAGAGCTTGCCGCCCTATTGGCCACCCCATTGTCAAGGAACCCATCACAGTTATCTCTATGATTTTTCATCCAATGTGGAACCTTTCTTTCACCAAGTTGCTATCCAGTCACTTTTGCAGTGCGAACATTTGCTCTTCGGATGAATTACGGCACAATTTCAGCAGGTTTACTGCAACCAGTGGTTGCTGGTTCAGACATGCAGAGCTGCTTGGTGGGTGAGGAGCACGGTAAGATTACAGGATCACCCCCTCTCCCCTTTTCAGCAAGGCATTCAGAGCATCACCGGGAATACTGCAAAGACGGTGGAGCTTGAAAGGTTGGGACTAGAATATATCAGGCAAGAACTGTTTTCCATTATAGTAAATGGAATAGTTATCGATAGGGAAGAATGTTGGTGGCATCACATCAATTTGCATTCTCCTTAAGTCCTTCATTGGCAGTTAGCTGTATGTAGCAGAATTAAGAGCTGATAATTTATGGTGCTTTTTCCCCTTATTGCTCTAGTATTTATCATTACTTTTAGCAGGAAACAGGGAGCATGCTACGATCTGTAAGCATGAACTCTTGTTACTTTTAACTAAAATCCTTACTTCTAAACTAAATGTTGCATGCTCATGAAATATTTTGTTATAAACTGTGGCCTTTATTTTAATGAATAAAATGATGAAAATATGACCTAAAAACACAATTTCTTTCTCTTATGACAGGCTAAAATAACTCAAATTATTGCTTTTAATTGTTGACCATATAGCTTTAAAAACTGCAACACACAGATAGTTACATTTTGTGATAGACATCATGACACTGAACAGGAAAGGATTTTAACTTCACAGCAAACTGAAACAAATCTCTTAACTGGCCTTTTTCTTTTTCTGTTGTAGAACGCAAACATTTTTAGCACTAATAAAATTAAAAAACTGGATTATCTTTGGCAGGGCCAGATTATCATTGCAGGGGCCCCTGGGCACAGTGGGTTTAAGTTCCCTCACACAAAATCAAGAAATTTCTTGATTTTATTGTAAACTTTTTAGTGGATAGACCCAAGTATATTATATTATATAATAATCATTATCCAGGTAAAATCTAAAAGAGGAATTACGAAGTGTTAACTGGAGTAGTATATACAGTGAAAAGTATTGGACATCGATAAAAGCACTTATGATAAGCATTGTCCGATGATAAGAGAAACATATTCACAGAAGCAATGGATGACGGAGGGGATCCAAAATGCTTTAAAAAAAAGAATACATTATATAAGTTATTTATATCACACAGAACTAAAAATGCTGAACAGAAATATAAAGCATATAAAACAAATTGATTAATATTATGAGGATGTATAGAAGGACTTATTATAGCAATTTGATTGATAGAAATAAAAGTAACAAAGGAATATGGGATGTACTAATCAAGAAGCGTTGTGAGGGGATAAACCATCTAGATTATTTTGTCAGTAATGATAGCGAAATCTACGATAGGCAGTTGATAGTGGAGAGAAATTCAATTATTTTTGTGTTGAGATTGGTCCAAAATTGGCAAGGAAAATAAACAGTTATGGGGAGTCTGAATCCGATGGTTATGGAGAGTTGGAGGACGGCGTGGCAGATTCATTACTACTTCAAGAAGTGACTCAAAAGGACATTCTTGAAACTGTTGTTTTTACTGGATAATGATAATTATATAAGATAATATACTTGGGTCTATCCACTAAAAAGTGTACAATAAAATCAAGATTTATTTTGTGTCACAGTACAGATGGCCCCTTTAACATGCTACTGAGAGTTTGTGATCACCTCTCAGAAATAAATTCCTGAAACTATTTTGAGTATTGGACATCATAATTTTTACAAAGATTGACACTGACATATTTATTCTGGAAATAGCATTGAAAAAGTATTAGGTACAGTAGATCTTAAAGCAAATTGTTAAAGTCTCACCTCATTTCACGAGGCTGAAGTTGGTTTTAGTTTACAGCTTCCAATTTGGGAAATGACTAGGTTGATTACACCAAATTGTTCTCTACTCTGAGCGTCTTCACTCTGCTCCAGTTTAGAAACTACAGTACTTAGACATTTCTGACCCGGACTACATTATTATACACCAATAGCATAACAATTTAAACTAACTCTGGGATTTGTGAAATCTTTATTTGAATTGCTTAAACTTAAATAAACGCTCATTTAGCACTTTTTCTACATCTGTACCACATCATACCTGTAACTAAAAACTACAATAGTCTGACATTTCAAACCTGGATTAGATTATTAGATAACTCTAGGATTTGTGAAATTCGTATGTCATTCGTGAAACTTATTTCGCCTGCAAGGCTGTGTGAATCCTTTTTAATTATCCATACCGTAATGCACGATCGATACGCAACGGTAATCTTTATAACAGAGCTAACGTCAGCAGCTTCGACTGCCCACTTTCAAGTGTCTGCTCCCTTGACCGCGGTCCTGAGAGGGGAATTCAACATGAGACATGGACAGGTGCTTGTGCCAAGGCAGACTGAATGCTCGGTTGTGAGGTGCTACTTGAGAGCTTCTCGCTAGCTTAGCTGAAAGCCTAAACCAGGTTAGCCTTCAATTGTTAACATCTGCACCCCATCACCTCACCTTTGTCTGTTGCTAACAGGAGCAACTCAAGGACAGACCTGATGATAAAGCAGCATTACTCTGACAGTGAGATTCAGCAGCTGAGTAGCTCAACTCTGCCAGACACACGGAGCAGCTAGCCGATTGCTAACGTTCTGTCGTCAGCCAGTTCAGTGTAAATACAGAGAGCTGGAGCCGACCAATCAGGCTTTAGGTCACTGTTAGAAACACCCCCTTATTAAAATACACTTCTTGAAATGTGGAAATAGATGTGATGTGGAATCTCTTAAAGATTATTAATGGGATTTTATACCCATCATTTCCGCCTATAGAATGAACTAATCTTCTGGCACTCAGCTTGGGGGATAATAAAGTTACTTATGTTTCAGGTCTTTTTTATAAACTGCATTTATTAGTGTTTTTGACATGTTTGTCCAGAAATAGGACCCAAATGCAGAAGTAAATAAAAATTATTTAATTGAAACCAAAAACAAGGACTTACAGAACTCAGTAGAATCAAAAAATGCAGCAAGGGACAACAGGAACCAGGTGGGGAAGTAAGACGACGAACCAACAACCAGTGAATGAAAGATAGCAGTATTTATACTGAGGAGGGAGTGAAGAGATGACTGACAAACCAATTACTGACAAACAGATGCAGGTGAGGGCAATTAATTGGGCTGGGGAGTGGATTGGCAAGGCAGACAGAAATGGAAAACAACCATAAAAACTAAGAACAAACTATAAGTGAAAACACAGGGTAACTCTGGAGAATAAAGAGAAACCAAAACGAAATAAATAAATAAAAATTAGTAGGGAAAAAGAAAATGAGGTGGACACAAATCAAGGGAGAAAAGATCAAGGAGTGAGAGACAAAAACAATGAATAAACTAACCTAATAATAAAACTAAGAAAAGTAACTGAAACACAAACCCCAAACAATGACAGACCTCCCCCCCCCCAAAGAGCGGATTCCAGACGCCCTAACGCTGTGTCCACACTGAACGCGATAGGAGTGACTATAAAGCGCGACACACGCCTAGCTGTTCGCGTGGATTATGGACCGAGCTGACGGACGACTGCCTGTTCGGCCCGGGCTTCAGCGGAGCTGGGGCTACAGTGCAGCTGGCGGTGGATTATGGATTATGGTCTCCAATCTGACGGAGGACAGAGGGGATTACATGTTCGGCCTGGACTACGATAGAGCTGGGACCGCTGCACTGGGGGTTTGGTGAGCTACAGATACAGTCTAGCTACGACGAAGGGATCCATAAAAAGCAGCGAGCCTCTCATAAACACCGGTTCCTCGGTGCCTGGAGAACGTGACCTGCTCGCCCAGTTTTTGCCGTGAAGGTCCAAGCTTCGCCTGCCGAAACACCAACTACATTTCTGAGCAGCTGTCCATCTGTCTGCGGTTCGTAAAAGTTTATAATATAATATTTGAGCAGCGTGGGACGTGGTGCGGGAGCTGCTACCACGAAACCAGGTGAGGAGGCCGTTTCAAGGCTCACTTCTAGGCCGAGAGGTGCTTTTACAGCAATGTTGTGGATTAATCAATTAAAAGTAATTGATTAATTCATAATTGTTATGATCTATCTGGTGATGCTGAGAATATTAACCAATAATTGTAAATTATTCATTTAATTCTCCCTTCAGATTATTAACAGGGCACCATCCATTTTTTTATCCCAAAAAAAATGGCAAAAACATATATTTATTAATAAGGGGATTATTAATCAATAATCTTACTAGATTTCACTAGAAATATCCTATCTGAAGGAAATGAATTCTTGCAGTAATTCAAACACACACTCAGAATAAAAGAAACCAGAGATTTGAATCAATTTAACCAATTTATTCTAAAAACACAACTAAAGTAAAACACTACTTATACTAAACGGTTCTGGTAAGACTACCGGTGCCTGAGCAATATGGCGATCAGCGATGACGTCCCTTAGGGCCGTAACGGGGCGCCTCCTACCGACGTCGTACGCAGCCCCTCGCGTGTATGTGAGGAGGCGGGAGGCGGTGTATGACGCGAACGCGCAGCTCGTTTGATAAGGACAGGGGGGATGTTTTATGATACCGTTTTTATGACTTATTGTTTAACGTGAAGCAAGAGGCCTGCGGCTCCTTCCTAACAAAGAAATCTTGTGGCTCTTATCAGTGGGTTAGCTTCTGCTAATACAGGTTGGGAAATGGAAGAAAATGGGTTTCAAAATGTCCTTTGCGTGCTGCGTGTTCCTGGCAGGCACTCCGAGGACGCGGTTACCTATGACAACAACACTTCACTGTAAACTACCGGAGATGAACCAAAACTTCTACAGACTAACAATTCTGATCACTAATAAAAGACAAAACATACAGGAAACACACAATCGAAATACAAACTCTCACAAACTTACCCGTAAGCAAAACTCGGCACAGAGGAATCTCAGAGCGCTCGAGGTAGATGCGGTTCTTCACATCAATGATTATGCATGCATATAATTATAAAGAAAAACTTCCTAATTTATCCACCCAGGTTGAAGGTAAATTTAAACAGTCTTACTTTAAAGAGCAAGCTTCCAGGTGTGGAAGAAAAAGTCTGGAAGCGAGATGCTTGGCTCATCAGCCGCACGGAGAAAAAAACAAAAAAAAGGAGTTCAGCGCATCAAAAAAAAACGGATAGTTTGGGGATAGCCAAACTATTGGGAAAACTTGGTTGCAGGGAGCAAGGACAAAATCCAGAACACGTGTTAGGAAAAGGAGTCTATTCTTACAGTTCGGAGAGCTGCCGACACCCTCAGGCGAGTTTGGAAGAGGAAGAGGGGATGGCAATTCTTGAGATTTAAACCCACCGGGTAGGCAACTTTCGTCCCTCCCATCGGTGCAGTCTCCATTCACGCCGCAGAGAACTGCAGTGAGTTTGATGGATTGGCGCTTCTGACCAACCAGCACGACAGAGTCTTCCAGCACTCAGCTGGGGAGGGAGAAGAGAAGTGCGCACGGCTCTGCCGTTGGCCCATTTGGAATGCTGGTGTCATATCTCTAGGCCATTTGATTAATATTTATGCCATGTATCAGACCCCAACAGCAACAACGGCTCTTTTAAGAGCCATCCACAAACCTCTTAAGAGCATTCCTGTCTAAATAGTTTATTTTTTTATTTCTGTCTCTGCATAGCAAACTGCTGGCTTGTGTCATGTACCTCGGGGTGATTAGCCATGAGGTTTATCAGTATTTCCTCCATGTCCTGCTGAGGCTGAGACTCCATGACAGTCACAGAATTACTGAAACTCTGTCCCCTGATTGGTTGTCGTGGCTCGATTTGACGCTGGATTTCAGATTTTTCCAACTCGAGCGATAGATGCCATGAGTGCAAAATGCACCAGATAAAATGCAGCGCAAATTTTCCATTGCATCTGTAACGCGAATTGTTCGCGCAAATCAGGCAGAAAAGCTTTTTTCGCGACACAAATCTGCTTCTGAAGTGTCGCAGAACCCCAAGTCGCGCTTCATCGCGCTCCTCCATTGATTTTACATGTAAACCTGAAGCTCTAGTCGATCCTATTGCGTTCAGTGTGGACACACCGTAAGAGTCTGAAACAAAAAACACCCAACCATTCAATGTTTCAAATTTGTCAGTGTTCTCCCACTATATTAGTTTGTTTTCCAGGTTTGAAACCTTGTAAATGGTGATCTGAAAACTGTTGTGCGAATGTGTGAAAAAAAAGTTGTGAAACTATGAAAACAGTGGTTTGCAGGGTTGCAAAGTGGCAAAAAAAATCTCTGCAAACATAATTTTGTTTTTGAGTTTTCCTTCTTCAGAAGTACAACACTCTTTTTTACGGGGTTGTACAATCATTTTTATAGAGTTTCGAATTTGTCACTGTTCTCCCAATTTATAGTTTGTTTTCCAGATTTGAAACCTTGTAAATGGTGATCCGAAAACTGGTGTGTGAATAGGAGAAAAAATGTTATGAAATGTACTATATTACTTTACATTTGCACTCCTATTGCAGACTTTTTTTCAGAGACTAGTTTACAACACCCACTTTGCGGAGATACGCTCACAAGCTTGCGACTCACGTGATTTGTGTCATTGTTGTCGCGCAGCTCTGCTCTGAAACTCTAAAACTCAGACTGAGCGAAAATGAAATCTCGTACCTTTAAAAAAAGCCTATATATAGACTATATTAGGGCAGAGAGGGATGTAAGTCAATAGACTGAAAGAATTGAGGAGTATTTGCGCATATTTCCCGCTTAACTAAGTTGAGACCAAAGGTTCTGATTCTATATAGGGCGTATGCAAAATTAGATTCGTTATAGAATTTAAAATATAGACTTTAACCTAAATTAGAGGCGATCCTAAGTGACTGGGCGCACGGGAAAGAGTGGCTTTTACTCGGTGACCGGGAGAGGGGAGGTAAGCCAATATAGATTTTGTAAATGTGTAAATAAATAAATATATGTGAAATTAAATATTTTGCTTGAATGTATTTCTAGATTTATGAATTTACAATTGTAATGACCCATTTATTTATTTATTCATTCATTTATTTATTTAAAATTATGGCGGAGTTGATCCTTCATAGGCACAGGGATCTTGTTGGCGATTTATGAAAAAGCTTACCTCTGTGAAAGTCATTGGAGATGAAGTGGATATGCAGAGAGCATACTGTAAAGGAAAATAAACCTTTAACATGTTAAAATGTTATATCCAAGTAACGGCAGGCAAGTGCTCCCCATCAGCATGAAGATGCCACAGATGTTTCCATTGGACTGCTGAGGAAAGAACTGAAAAAGGAACAGTGTGTCCTTAAATGAGGAGATCTGATATGCACTAGCTAGTTTTTATCGTATTATTGTGTATTTGATTAGCTTTCAAACTTTTGGGCTGAAAACAAAGCTCTAGATCTTTTCCTTTTTTCTCCACCCAGGATCGATGGTCGATATTACATTGAAACATTAAAAGCTACCCTGCAGCACACACACTTGTTATTGGCATAAAAAGTGAATGGGTGAAGAGGCTTTAAATGAGAGAACAGGCTTACCTTAATGGGATGTAATGCTGGGGCCACTGTTTAACTTGGGTCATTGATTTGGCAGCGATGACAACATCTGACCTAATATAAATATATTTTTAAATATGAATACAACAATATTTCTAGAATTATGTAAAACCAGTACATGTAAATGGATAACACAAAAATAAAAACAAAAACTAATGTAGAAAAGTGAGTAATTCATGCAGAATTATCTATAAATGTTTCGCAACAAATTTTATATGGAGGCTCAGATTCATCTTAACTCAAAAAAGATCATACCCATTCAACGATGTCCTGCTTTAATGTTGGCCAGTAGTAGCCACCAACAACCCTGTTTCTGGTACCTCTGACACCATTGTGGTTCCCAGTACGAGGGTTTTTGTGGGATTCCATCAACACAGACTTCTCCTCTGACATGACAACCAGACGCATCTACTGCATACTGGGGCCAGTGTAGAAGAGTCGTTTGTCTGTTACAAGATGAAAATGAAAAATGGTGAGACAGTTACCAACTAAAGTAAATCTCAGACAGATTTTGGTCAATATGAGAATGCCACACCAATATGGTACAGTTAACTTCAAATTTAATTAGCTTTATCTTACAAAATTATGATAATGTTGTAATTATGAAATGTATTTTCTAAACTAACAAAATTTAAGAGAACCCCACGTTGACTTACTGTAAATCTCCGAAACGGGAGCGGAAACTGAGGACTGGCTAAGGGCTGCAGCGGCTGGGAGGAGGACAGGAGCGGAGCAGGAAGTCCGCCACACTGGAGGAGAGAGGAGCGTGACTCCAAAGCTGTGACCCACCGCTGGGGAATACCTCGGCTGGCAGATTGGAACGATCTTCCCGGGAATGATGAAGACGGACGCAGAGCTCTCCTGGAGAGGAAACGAAGGAGCCTTCTCTCGTTTCCTCCGCCGACCCCGGGAAGTGAGCTGGGAGGCGGACACCGAGGCATTCATTTCAGCCAGAGGATCTGGAGACTGAGCTTGGGACTGGAAGTCAACTGCTTGGACGCCGGACAATTCCTCTGGTTCATCGTACTGATGAGCAAGGAAATAAGCTGGGGACCAAGCCATCATGTCCTCATGGAGAGACGGGGAAGTAGCACAAGTACAGCGAGAGCGACGGCTAATCTTCTCCATAAGTATTTTCTTTCTTTTTCTCCTGTTTCTGAAAAGTCCTCTTTTTGGCTGGATTATACTGTCAGGTTGTGGTGGCCGGATGTAGGTGCGGAGGCAGGTTTTGAAAGATTATTAACCATCTTTTGTTTAAATCAAATAATATGTGTTTTGAGACGAGGAACGAGGACTCACACGAGGATCTTGCAAAGACAGACAAACACAGGGATGTAAAAAAACTATATGAAGGATCATCAAGGAATGGAAAACATCTGGGAGCAGGAGAGGAAAATACAGGGAGGCCAACAGGTGAAACAATTTAGGACAGATTAACATAGAAAGACGGGGAAGAAACAAATATGGAGGAAAGAATGACGCTGACAAAGATGGATCATAACAGATATAGGCCCTTTAAATCATATCTGTCCAGATTCCAGTTTGTTTATGTTAATGATAAATCTTCTTCACAAACAAGGTTATTCGTGGAGTACCACAGGACCAAAAAGTGTGTCACGCCCCTAGCTGGTCACTTGCACATTCGCACCTTGAAGCGTGTCTAAAGCAAACAGGTCACACTTTAAAATATGTCATTTTCACGTGCGTGAAGCAGAACTGTGGAGGGATCCAGACCGGGACCACACTGCTGGTCTCCTCCCAGTGCACTCTGGACTATGAGCTGACCATGTTAAATGTTGGGGCCGCTCCTGCGGGGGTAGACCCAGTCGAGCAGCATGTAATGATCCAAAACCTGGGAGTGGAGCACCATCTCCATCGAGCCCAGCATGTGTGAGTGCAGCTGCCGGGTGCAGGTCTCCGAGCTACCAGTCGAGCTGAGGTGGAGGGATCAATAAACACCCCGGCCAGTTCGTGCCGTGAAGGTCCAAGGTTCGCCTGCCGACACACCAACTACTAAGCTGAGCGACTGTCCATCTGTCTGCTGTTAGTAAAATTTTATAATTTAATATGTGAGCGGCGCGGGACGTGCTTTGGTGGAGACATTACCAGGCCTGGTTGTCCTTTTACGGCCACAACGGCTCTTTTAAGAGCCACCCACAAACCTCTTTAGAGCATTCCTGTCTAAATAGTTTAACCTCTTTATAATGTTATTTTTTATTCCTGTCTCTGTAGAGAAAAAATCTGGTGTCCTGTAGCTCGTGGTGATTAGCCACGGTGTTTATCAGTTTACATATCCTGCTGATGTTGTTACTCCATTCACTCAGTCACTGACACCCATCAGCTGATTGGTTGTCACGGTGTGACTTGAAGCTGTAGTTGAGATTTCTCCAACTTCTGTGGCAGACATATCGGTCGCGCCTGAAATGCACCAGCCGCACTACATGGTTGCGCAAATTAGGCAGATAAGCTTTTTCCTGATGCACATCTGCTTCTAGCGTGTCGTGGGATACCCAGTCGAGCTTCATTGTGCTCCTCCATTGACTTTACATGTAAATCAGACTCTCTGGTCGCGTCTTTCGCGTTTGGTGTGTAAGCACCGTTATAATGTTGGAGGTCAGACTGACCCATTTCCTTTACTCTTCCAGTTTCCTGTTCTGCTGCTCTCTATACATATTTTTTCTGCTATTATTTCGATTGTTAACTTTGTTTTCTCTCAGTGTTTTTCTCCCCATAGAAGCTCCACCTGGTCTGGTGTCCTGGTTAGCTATATCGCCCCCTGCTGGATGGGAACCATCATTTCAGATTATGGTCCAAGTGACCGAAAATCCTCCATGTCCTGTTGTAAACGTTATCACTTTCTTTAATAAAGTACTCTTACATCAGTTCCTTTTGTTCTTGTTCTCTCTTTGCAATGAAATGAAATGCAATGAAATGAAAACTATTTGTACTGGGCCAGGTTCTGCATGGTTCAGGTTCTGCTGGAGGTTTCTTCCTGTTACAGGGGAGTTTTTCCTCTCCATTGTTGCTACATGCTTGCTCAGCATGCGGTGGTTGGAGTCTGCATATTCCAGGCACAACCTCACATCAACTACTCAATACAATGTGTCGGGATTCCTTATATAGAAAACTTTTGACTGATTGAAATGTTTGTATAATTGTATTGAAATTACTTTTCTTGTAAAGTGCCTTCAGATGACATCTGTTGTGAATCGTTGTTATATCAATACACTGAATTAAATTGAAGATCTGCAGAAGTGAGCAGAAAAGCAGCTGTATGACAGTTAAACAAAGTAAAGATGAAGTAATGAACAAATAATATAGCACAGTAAAACACTGTGGGATGGGGAGCAGTGATTCAGATGATGCTCCCAGTGACTGAAGATCCTCCATGTCCTGTTATCAACTTTTTACTTTCTCTAATATATAGAGTACTCTGACATCAGTTCCTTTGTTCTTTTTGTGTCGCTGCTCTGTCTACTCAAACCCCCAGATGGTCATGGCAGATGGCCACTTATACCGAGCCAAGGTCTGGTTCTGCTAGAGGTTTCTTTCTGTTTAAGGGGAGTTTTCCCTCTCTATTGTCGCAATGACTAGTGGTACTAGTCTATGGCGTACTCTATATATAGTAGTGATCTAATTGTTGGGGGGGAGAAATTTGTTAATAAATGCGTTATCTTCGTGCATTAAGCAATCAGCAACATTCGTCATTTTTCAAAAAAGTAATCTCAGTAAGGAAAACAAAGCTTCCAACTCCCGCCTACTTTTTGTCCGACAGTAGGACTTGGCATATGTGCCACCTGTGGAGCTGAAGTGCAAAAAGTGTCTCTGCCCTGTGTGTGTGTCTATGTGTTTTCAACTCCCATTAAGATGACAGAGTACAGCTTTCGCATGGTGAAAGCAATTTTGTCAATGAATAGGAAAATAACAAGGGGAAGATGCACACTCTTCATTGGTAAAAGCTTCTGTCGACTGCTATGTGAATTAGCCTATTGCTGACTGTCTTTCCTGTTACTGTTATCCTGCAGAGTTAATTTAGTTGGTTGACTGACGTTATTCATTGTCACTACTTCTCGGTTCACTCAAAGAGTCTGTGTCTCTGAATTAGGTTACAGCATGTGTGAGGCACTGCAAACTTTTTGGTTACGCATAACCTCCTGAGACCCAGCAATTCGTTTTTTTGTAATTTAGTGCACATTTGTTTGATCATATCTCTCACACCACATATGCCCCTCTGGTAAGACCTGATAGTTCTTAGAAAGGAACTCTGTACCTTTGAGATGATGTCACATGTTTGGGGGTCTGGCCTTCCCAATCCATTTTTCCCTCTCTTTTGACAAAGCCTGGCATCTCAACTAGCATATTTTACACAAGGGAGAAAGGTGAGACTGTTTTTATATTTAAAATGTTTTTAAATTGTATATTTTGATATCATTTTCATATAATAAATGTGTTGTAAAACATAATTTTTGCTAAATTATATATATCTTTTAGGTTCATGCCAGTGTTGGAAGAACGAAGAAGTGCAGATTCAATTCAATTCAGTTTATTTATATAGTGCATTTTCACAACAGATGTCATCTCAAGGTACTTTACAAAAAGAGTTATTACAATACAATGTTTAATTTAGGAATTAGAAAACCACAGAAGATTGCGTCGTGACTTCTCAGCAATCCCTCACACTGAGCAAGCATGAAGCGACAGTGGAGAGGAAAAACTCCCTTTTAACAGGAAGAAACTTCCAGCAGAACCAGGCTCAGCATAAGCGGTCATCTGCCGAGACCGTCTGCGGTTTGGAGACAGCAGCAGAGACACAGAAAGAGCAACAGAACTCATGCAGAAGCACAAGACGGTAGCAGGACGTGTAGAACGTTCCTCCACTGGAATGCCATCTTAGTCAGGGTCATCAACCAGGCTGGGTCAGGAGCACCTACTGTAGGAAGAGACTAAGAGAAAACAGGTTAGCGCTTGAATTGACAGCACATCATGCAGTTGGAGAGAAGTAGGCGAGAAAGTAGGAACTGACTAATAATGTCCTCCAACAGCCTAGCCTAAAGCAGCATAGCTACTAACATTAACCTGTCTCCTAGCTACTAGGAGACCTAGCTACTAACACTTTCTACCTGGCTTACATTAATCTATCTCTACCTAGCTACTCTACCTCTTCATATCCCTTCCTAGCTTTTGACACTCTACCTGACTACTAACATTAACCTGTCTCTTCCTAGCTACCTGTCTAACCTGTCTCTAACTGCCTATTAACATATCTCTAACTTTAAGCTTTGTCAAAGAGGAAATTCATAAGCCTGGTTTTAAAGATATACAAATTGTCTGCTTCACAAACCAAACCTGGGAGCTGGTTCCGTAGGAGGGGAGCCTGATAGCTGAAATATCTGCCACCATTCTACTTTTAGAAATCCTAGGAACTACCAGTAAACCTGCACTCTGAGAGCGAAGGGCCCTGTTAGAAACATATGGAACAAGCAGGTCTCCTATGTATGATGGAGCTAGATTATTAAGAGCTTTATATCAAAATCAGAATCAGAATCAGCTTTAATGGCCAAGTATGACACATACAAGGAATTTGACTCCGGCAACTTTTCTCTCCAGTACAGAACTTAAATAAGTGAAATTAAAAAACGGAAAAAAATAAATAAAATAAATAAAAATAAAAATAAAGGATAATATATACACCAAACCAGGGTTATTGTACAGTCAGTATATACAGCAGTGCAGAGTTTTAGTTTAAAATAAATAAAAATAAAAATAAAGGATAATATATACACCAAACCAGGGTTATTGTACAGTCAGTATATACAGTAAGTATATACAGCAGTGCAGAGTTTTAGTTTATTGTTCATGTGAGTGGACTCACACTCTGTGACTATTCAGAGTTCATCAGAGCGACAGCCTGGGGGAAGAAACTGTTCTTGTGTCAGGTGGTTTTGGCGTACAGCGCTCTGTAACGCCGGCCTGAGGGGAGGAGCCTAAACAGATTGTGGCCAGGGTGTGAGGGGTCAGTGGTGATTTTTCTGGCCCGCTTCCTGACCCTGGCCCGGAATAGGTCCTGAATGGAGGGAAGATCAGTACCTATGATCCTCTCTGAGGACCTGACTGTTCTCTGCAGTCTGTCCCTGTCTTGCCTGGTGGCGGATCCGAAACCAGACAGAGATGGATGAGGTCAGGACAGACTGGACTATTGCTGTGTAAAAGATGGTCAGCAGCTCCTGAGGCAGGTTGAACTTTCTGAGCTGACGCAGAAAGTACAGCCTTTGCTGGGCCTTCTTCCTTATAGAGTCAATGTGGGAGGTCCACTTCAGGTCCCGTGTGATGGTGGATCCTAGGAACCTGAAAGACTCTACTGTGGGGACTGGCCTGTTGGTGATTATGAGAGGAGATTTTGCAGGGGGTCTCTTCCTGAAGTCGACTGTCATCTCCACAGTTTTGAGCGGGTTTAGCTCCAGGTGGTTCTGACTGCACCAGAGGACCAGCTGTTCCACCTCCCTTCTGTATGCAGACTCGTCGCCATCACGGATGAGTCCAATGACGGTGGTTTCATCTGCAAACTTCAGGAGTTTCACAGAAGGGTCTCTTGACGTGCAATCAGTGGTGTAAAGGGAGAAAAGCAGTGGGGAGAGAACACATCCCTGGGGGGCGCCGATGCTGAGGGACCGGGTGCTGGATGTGAAGTTACCCAGTTTCACCTGCTGCCTCCTGTCAGTCAGGAAACTGGTAATCCACTGACAGGTGGAGGGAGGCACGGTGAGCTGGGACAGTTTTTGGTGGAGGAGCTCTGGGATGGTGTTAAATGCAGAGCTGAAGTCCACAAACAGGACCCGAGCGTAGGTACCTGCAGAGTCTAGGTGGTGCAGGATGTAGTGGAGAGCCATGTTGACTGCATCGTTCACTGACCTGTTTGCTCTATAGGCGAACTGCAGGGGGTCTAGCAGGGGATCCGTGATTTCCTTCAGGTGGGACAGCACCAGTCGCTCAAAGGATTTCATGACCACAGATGTCAGGGCAACTGGTCTGTAGTCATTTAATCCTGTGACAGGGGACTTCTTGGGAACCGGGATGATGGTGGAGCGTTTGAGGCAGGAGGGGACCTCACACAGCTCCAGGGAGTTATTGAAGATCTGAGTGAAGATGGGAGCTAGCTGGTCAGCACAGACTTTCAGACAGGACGGAGACACTCCATCAGGACCTGATGCCTTCTTAATCCTCTGTCTCTGAAATAGTTGGCGCACATCCTGTTCACAGATCGTCAGCGCAGGCATCCCCATACCTAACCCAGGGGGTTAGGTATGGGGATGGTTTGGGGCGATGCTAGGCCTTTTGTGATGGAGATGGTGGGGGAGGTGGAAGGTGTGAAAGTTGTTTCAAACCTGGAGAAAAAGTCATTGAGGTCCTCAGCCAGGCGGGGGCTCCCCACTGGGTGGGGGGATGGTCTCCAGTGGTTGGTAATGGTCTGCAGGCCCTTACAAACTGCAGAAGAGTCGTTGGCAGAAAAACGCTCCTTCAGTTTTTCACTGTAGATCCTTTTTGCTGCCTTTATCTCCTTTGTCAGCTTGTTCCTGGCCTGCTTGTACAGGTCCCGATCCCCACTCCTGTAGGCCTCCTCCTTGTCCTTCTCAGTTCTGCAGTGAACCATGGTTTATTGTTGTTGAACGTGCAGAAGGTTTTGGTCTGCACACACATGTCCTCACAAAAGCTGATGTAAGATGTCACAGTGTCAGTCAGTTCGTCCAGGTCTGAGGCTGCTGCTTCAAAGACGCTCCAATCAGTGCAGTCAAAGCAGGCCTGTTACTGCATCTTTGACTCATCTGTCCATTTCTTCACAGTTCTTACTACAGGCTTAGCAGATTTCAACTTCTGCTTGTAAGATGGGATGAGGTGGACCAGGCAGTGGTCAGAAAGTCCCAAAGCAGCACGGGGGACAGAGCGATATGCATTCTTTATTGTGGTGTAGCAGTGGTCCAAAGTGTTCATGTCCCTGGTGGGACACGTCACGTGTTGTCTATATTTAGGCAGTTCAAGTTTGAGATTTGCTCTATTAAAATCCCTGAGAATGATTAGCAGAGAGTCCGGGTGAGTTTTCTCCACGTCTGTGATCTGGTCGGCGAGGTGATGTAACGCCTCCGTTACACACGCCTGCGGTGGAATATATACAGCGACCAGCACAAACGAGGCGAACTCTCGCGGTGAATAAAATGGTTTACAGTTTATGAAGAAAGACTCTAGGTGAGGGCTGCATGTCTTCTTTAACACTGTGACATCTGTACACCAACCTTCGTTAATGTAGAAACACGTTCCTCCTCCCTTTGACTTCCCAGACAGTTCCGCGCAGCTGTTTGCTCGGAACAGCTGGAAGCGCGGCAGCTGTAGTGCGCTGTCCGGGATGTGTTCACTGGACCAGGTTTCAGTGAAGCAAAAGGCGGCAGAACGACGAAAGTCTGAGTTCTTAGATAGGAGAAGGAGCAATTCATCCATTTTGTTAGGCAGAGAGCGAACGTTCCCCAGGTGTATGGATGGGAGAGCGGTGCGTAATCCCCGCTGTCGCAATTTAACGAGCACACCAGCTCGTTTCCCTCGTCGGCGTCTCCGTCTAAATCCACAGAGCACTGCTGCTCCTCCAGTCAAAATCTCCATAAAGCAGTCTGGTTGATTAAAAACCGGTGAAAAACGTCCGGTACTGGATAGCCCTATTTGTAGGATTTCCTCTCTGCTCATTTTAATAGCAGAGGGAGTGCAGAAAACTACGCAAAAAAGTAAAATTGTATCAAGTACTAGGGAGCGAA
>JAPXFQ010002357.1:0-17500 GCA_028564705.1 Apricaphanius iberus
CCACATGGGCTTCTCACATTACCACATTCGTGAACTCAGAAGAAAAAGCAGGTTTTTGAGTGCAAGTGGAGGAAAGGCTGCTGGTGTCTCACGGGATGCTGTGCAATGTTTGGGCCTTATTTCAGAAAGCAGCCCGAATAGCTAGGAAGATATATTTCAATAATATGATTTCATCCAACTGTGCTAATCAGCACTTGTTGTATAAGACTCCCAAAGTCATACTTTTCCCTATTGTTTTTTCTCACATAATGTAATATCTGGGCTAATGTAATAAGATTGTACATTTTTTGTTTGCAAAGTTTTTCATATCAGATCGCATATTTCTATATGGCCATTTAAGTATTTTTTTGACAACTTTGAACGGGTGTTATTACATAATCTTGCTAAACTGGTCAATGGTATGAAGCCGTCCAGCTCTCCTGCGGGTGTGATGCCCCCACGTCTCTTTATTGTAGCTTTCACTACACCAGGCCCCTCTGTGTTGCAGATAGTCAGCTGTAACCTAGTTTAGGCTTTGGTGCTACAGGTCTTTAAGCATACGGTTTTCCAGCCGGTGATTAAAAAACCTAAACAATAACATTGTTGATGCTTTCCAGTCAGGTTTCAGAGTCAAACATAGCACTGAATCTGTTCATCTCAAGGTTTTAAATTATATTTGTATTGCAATAGACTCTGATCACGGCATCCTCCTTTTTCTAATTGATCTGTCTGCTGCCTTTAACACAGTCGACCACAACATTTTTGATAACACCTCTAGAACAGTCTGTGGGAATAACAGGCTCTGCGCTTGACTGGTTCTGCTCCTATCTTCAGGAGCAAAGCTTCTGTGTGATGCTTGTTGAAAATGTTTCATCATCTGCACCTTTGCCATGGGGGGGGTCCCTCAGGGTTCTGTTCGCGGGCCTCTTTTGTTCTCCTTATATATCCTCCCTCTGTGTGACATATTTAGGAAATATGGTTTCCAGTACACTTTTTATCCTTATGACTGACAGATTTATATCCCCTTTAAACCTCAGTTCTCTCTTCTGTCACTCTTCCACTTCTACAATTATATCAATGCGTGGCTAACTTCCTGCACCTAAATTACCTCAAAACTGAGGCGGTCCTGTTTTTTCCACATATGAATGGGGACTTTCCTCCTACTGATTTATCTTCCATTTGTCCACGTCTTAGCTAATCTGTTACCACTATTGGACACAAACTGGACTCAACACTTAAAATAGATTTACAAGTTACCTCCATAGTAAGGTCCTGTTTCTTTTACTCAAGGCGAATCTCAAAATTGAAGCCCATTTTATTTAAAAAGCATTAAGAAACAGTCATACATGAATTCATTAGGTCTCGCTTAGATTACTCCAACTCCTCCTTGGCTGGTATCAACAAGGCTTCTATCTTCCGCCTCCAGCTGGTCCAGAACGCTGCTGCGAGATTTTTAACTGGTGCTGCTATCACCCCAATTTGAAGGTCACTACATTGGCTTCCAGTCCATTCAGTTTAAACTTTTGTTGTTGTTGTTTTAAGTGACTGAATGGTCTCGCCTCTTCCTACTTGTTGAAAGTAGTCTTTCCGTACTGGCCCTCTCAGACGCTGAGGTCAAGAGACCACCTCGTTTTGACTGTCTCGAAAGTTCGCTCCAAGTGTAGAGGTGAAAGAGCGTTCCTGGTGTGTCCCTCCCAACCTTTGAAACAAGCTCCCCCTCCCTGTCAAGCAGTCCCATTCTTTAGACATTTATAAAACTCATTTAAAGACTCATTTTTTAACCTAGCGTTTACTTCATCATAGCTTGCTTCTTGTTGCATTTTTCCTTTACATATTTTATCCCCCTCTCTTTGCATTTTACATTCTGTGTTTTATGTGTATCTTTTTAATTTCCTCTCTATTTATTTACTCATTTTATACTATGCATATTTCTTAAAGTTTTACTTTATTGTTGGCTCTTTTTCTGTACAGCGCATTGGTTGACTGTTATGTCATGTTATCCGTACAGCTTAATAAATAAAGTGGTATGGTATGGTTCTGGTGAAATTATCTCTGGCGGATGTTGGGCTGACAGAAATGGGCTCTACTCCGTCCATGCTTGCATAGGTCATGAAGAGCCTTTTCAACAAATGCATTGCATCTATCCATAAGTACGCAGACAGAGAAGTATAAACTAGGCTTTAGAAGTGGATTTTTTACTCTCCACCGTTGCTACATTTTCATCCATGATGAGTAAATGTTGAAAGTAAATTACTCTATGTGTTCTGTTTGGCTTCCTTAAATAGAAAATATTTTCATTGATTTGAAAAATGAACCGAATATGATGCATTGTTTATTAATTAGGATGAAACTGGAATAGATGCATCATTAGTTTGACGTTACTTTTGCTTGTTTCAGAAACATCATGTGGTGAATTGGTGCAGTAAATAAACGGAATTGAGTTAAGATAATCAAATGCTGTTATGACAATAATGTTAATCCAATAAATACAAAAATAAATCAAATGTATTTATCGAATAAAATGTAGATACCTTGAATCCCAGGGTCTCCCGGGGGTCCACGAGGCCCAGGAATACCACGCTGGCCTTTCAGATTTATATGATTATAGATGGCCTAATAAAAACAACATAATAGTTTTTTTTAGAAAAAAACAACTTGTTCATTCCAGTAGCAGCACATCAGTCAAATTTCAAACTAAGGCTGAGCCTTTGTCCATTAGTCCTAAAGTACAGCATTCCTTTCTGGGTCCCTGCTGCCCACTTCCAACAGACATGTGATGAATCTACAGTGGACCCTTTATCTTGTAGGTGGCCCTCAGCTAAAGTCTCACCTCTCCTGGAGGTCCTGGAGGACCCTGATTGCCTTTCTCTCCCTGGAAATGAACAAAATAAAGATCACTACCGTGGTCCCACTGCATTCACAGTGCTTTTGCCATTTGTAGAACTCACCAAGACACCATCGATACCACGAGGACCGATGACGCCAAAATCCCCAGGGTCCCCCTGCGCACAATAAAATGTCCCAGACATCTGTATCAGTTGTGGATATTTCGACCCATTTTCACCAAAAATGTCCAACAGTGTCACATTTTTAAGGTGAGGACCAAAACGCAGAGCGGAACAATAGTGTTCCAAACCTTTAGTAATGATTATTTGTTTGCAAAAATACAGCGACAGTCAGGAGTATTTGACAAGAAGATTACGACAGCAAGACGACATATGACTAACAATTGATGATATATGGCAACAAACCGACAAAGGATAGTGGGAACCAAGAGGTATATATACACAATAGTAAACAGTCAGGGAAACAAGAGACAGTCGGGGATAATTAGAAACACGGAGACAGACTGAAAAACAACCAAGAAATTGTACATCATAAAAGTACCCTCTTCTAAAAGGTGCATCATCTGGTGCACCTACAGAATAATAAAAATAAAAAAAAAATAAGCCAAGACAGTTGGGAGAAGGGGGCCCAGGAAGGCAGGCAGGAAACTAAAATTAGTCCAAATGTCCGCACACCAGAGTCTTAGTGATTTAGCCATGTGGCCGGTGGAACCCGATGAAAAGTGTGGGGACTGACCGTGCAGCCTAAAAAGCTAATGAAAGTTGTCCACAGGCCGGCCATAACGCCGGAAAAAGTAATTGCAGAACTGGAAGTCGCAATGAAAAAACCACAAAGAGGAACTGGGCGTCTGTGACAAAGGAACCCATGAAGAGTTTAGCTTGAGTCTACAGTATAGGTGCGGACAACGAAGAGTTTGAAATCTGCAGTGAGAGAAACCATGAAGAGCTGGAGGAAATGGCTCTGTGGCCGTGAAACAATGACAAGGACCAAGCTTGGGACTCGTAAAGGGATCATAGGGTTGGTGGTTTGGTCGCCATGGAGAAGAGAACCATTTCCACATTGGTAAGAAGACAACAGGCAGGAGTGTTGGAATCTCTCATGCATCCTTGGACCAACTTCGGAGGAACACAGCACCATTCCAGTGCCATAAAAATGTGAGTCCAATGCTGGGGATGAGTTCTTAGCAGCGTCCCGGCAGCAGAACTAAAACAGGGTCATATACACTCCTCCTGCATGGTCCACACTTTGGTTGGTTTGTACTGTCACATTTTGAGAGTGAGGAACAAAGAACAAAGGAATACTGTTGGAAACTTGTTCAGTGATGATTTGTTCCCGAAAATAAAACAGAACTCTGCCTCTCTGAATGGTCTTCTGAGAATGCAACACAGCGTTCTTCACCCCTCCAAACACAGCGAGTGGAATTTATACCAAAAAGTTCTATTTTGGTCTCATCAGACCATATTACATTTTCCCAATGCTCCTCTGGATCATCCATTAGCTCTCTGATAAACCCTGGGCGGGCCTGGACATGTTCTGGCTTGCACAGAGGGACTTTTCAAGTGCAGCTTGGTTTTAATCCATGACAGTGTAACTTTTTACTCATAGGAACCTTTGTTTCTGTCATCCCAGCTGTCTTCAGGTCACTGATCAGTTCCCCTCATGTAGTTCTTGGCTCTCCATTCTCCAGATTAAGTATTCCCCACCAGGTGAGATGTAGCATGTGTAGCACCCATAAGGAGGTGCATGAGGTGCATCTTCTAAATAACCTGCATCTTCTAAATAACCTGCATGACTATCTAGTTATACTTTACATCCAAAATGTGCTACTCAGTTATAATTATCACCACTAGGGGCAGAACAAGTAGTTTGTGGCTCAGTGCTGCCCGATAGACGGGAAGAAGAGGAGAACGGAGTGCTGAAAAAAACGTGTGTGATGTTCTGAAGCATGTGTCTGGTACTGATCTACTAAGAAGTTGTCATTCTGTCTGATCTTCGTCGGTGAGAAATAAACAGAAAGTTTCTACATCCAGTGCCGTCCGCCTGAGTGATGTAACAATTTGGAGGTTCCACCGAGATATTACAGCCTACCGACGAAGAGACCCGAAAAACACGGTCAAGACCGGCGTGTGAGTAGCTGAGTGGCTAGTAAGGAGCTAACAGTGTAGCTAGCACGACACCGATCGTTTTTTTTGTTTTTTTCGTGAGTTGATCAGTTTAGAACGTCGGAAACGAGATGTCGGAGCATCGAGATGATTTTCTTGTGGACATTGAAAAGAAGTTGTTCGAACTGACAGTGGAAGAACTGCACGATGTCTGTGAGTTCTGTAAAATTTCTGGAGATGACATAGAGAACATGAAAAATAAAACGCGGCGTGCACTCGTTAAGCACGTTATAAAGTTTTGTGAACGTGACGAACTGCTGGAGACAGAAGATGAAGGCATGTCTTTACTTTTGGAGTTGGACGACAAGATTGAGGATCTGCGGCGGAGCCGGTCGGCGGGTGGTGACGCGGGAGCAGCGGGGCCCGTCTCTCCAGGAGCAGCAGAGGCGACGGCGGTGACGCAATCAGCGCAACTCGCGGGCAGAGGACAGCAGGAAGACCACAGTGCATCTCTGTCGTCGATGGAGCAACAGGCACCTCAGGAAACTCCGCGAAACAACGAGGGTCGAGGTGGAGACAGCAAATCCTTCACCAACTTATACGGTGCTGTTTCTTCCGGATTCAGGAAGGAGTTCAGAATTAAGGGACACGTCGGTGAGTCAACTTCTAAAGACACTCTGAGTTTCAGTAGCCTGGAACATCAGATTGAAAGTGGAATAAAGAAAGGCTATCCAGAATTGGAAGTTGTCGAAGCAGTTATACAAGCTGTGAGCCCTGGCCTTAAGTTAAGAAGCTATTTAGAGGGTAAAACAGATCTCACTTTAATGACTCTCAGACAAATATTAAGAGCCCATTATGCAGAGAAGGATGCAACTATGCTTTATCATCAACTGACAAAAGCAGTGCAAGGACCGAGCGAGTCACCACTCGACTTCCTCATTCGTGTGCTTGATCTGCGCCAGAGAGTCCTGTTTGCATCCGGTCGCGCACAATCCGGCTTGAAATATAACAGAGAACTAGTCCAGAGTCAGTGCTTTCAGTCCATCATGACAGGCTTGTCAAACGACAATATCAGAGCAGAAATGCGGATGTATTTACAGGATGAGAACAGTAGTGATGAGCTGCTGCTACAAAAAATGCAGATTGCTCAATACAATGAAAGTGAAAGAGCTCTAAAGATAAAGACCACAAACAAGGGGCTGTATAAGGCAGGTCTGAACTCAGTAGAGCAAAGTGGGGTTGAAAATGATCCTCGAATCCCTCAGGTTTCAGGGAAGCATGTTAAGCCAAATAAAGAAAACTCCCTATTTACAAAAATAGAAGAGAATAATACAGCAATAAGAGAGCTCACAGGCCAAGTAGCGTCATTATTGCAAAGTGTCCACCATGATAAAAAGATTACCGATGATAATCAAACTAAATCACGTGCAAACGTCTTTCGGAGGCCAAAAAGACAATGTGCAGCATGTCAACAGAATCAGAGTGACTGCCAGCATTGTTTCAAGTGTGGTAGTGAAACACACTGGGCTAAAGGGTGTAGAATGGAAAAGGAGCAGAGGCCATCGGGAAACTGGCGGAGGTTGTGACTGAGGGACGTGCCACAACCAGAGAGCCACAGTCCCAATGTGACCCAAACCCCAATCTTAAACCACTAGCCAAACCTGTGAATCCAGACATGCAGCAAACTGAAAAAGATAAACTTCCTGTTCACCTTTCTTCAACACAGGCAAAGTCAAGCATCAAACAAAAAGACCAACCAACTCATTCATGTAACTTCCACCCAAAGCACACAAGGGTCGCACATCTGATTGGTAAGAAATGTCTTGTCTGGTGCAAAATGAACAACATTAAAACTCAAGCTCTGTGGGATACAGGCGCACAAGTAACTATAATGAGTGAAGCATGGATGTCTCAAAACTTACCTGATGCAAAAATCCTTCCCATCAGTGACTTGCTGAGTAAGACTGAACTCCTGGACTTAAGAGCTGCTAATGGCTCAGAAATCCCTTTCGAGGGATGGGTGAAGATGACTCTGAGTTTGTGTGGCCCGAAAAATAAATCTACAGGGCCAGATGAAGTTCTAGTCCCAGTACTAGTGAGCAGGGACATTGTTCAGAGACCCATAATAGGATTTAATGCCATTGAAGAGTTAATGAAGGACAGAGAGGACCAGGTCCAGCCCAGCGAAAGAGTAGCTTTGCTCAGAAACTCCTTAAAACTAGGCACAAGAAAGGCAGAAACACTGTTAAGCTTAATTCAGGAAGTTACAGATGACAAGATAGCTTATTCAGTAAAGACAGGACGTACACCTGTTGTAGTTCCAGGAGGTCAAACACAGTGCATCAGCTGTCCCGTGAACACCGATCTCAAAGGGGGCACTGAGATACTGTTTGAACCTGATGTGAACCTGTCACTTAATGAGGGGCTCAAAATATCTTGCCAACTGATAGACATTTCACACTCTTCTCGCAAAGTGAAAATCTATGTCAGGAATACCACTCACCATGACATCACTGTGCCGAGTAAAACAATGATTGGGAGTATACAGAGAATAACAGACTGTTTGCCATTGTTTACAGAGGAGCACCAAGTTAACCCTGTGACGGCTGAAAGTTCTCTGGCCCCGCCCAACTGCATCTCTGCCAAATCCCAGAGTGATCCCCTGGAAAAACGGTGGGATCCACCTGTCGATGTCAACCACCTGACAAGTGAGCAACAAGCGATTGTAAAAGAAATGCTCAGAGAGGAATCAGGTGCGTTTGCCAGACACAAAGATGAAGTAGGTCACATTGAAAACCTGAAAATGGACATTAAATTAACTGACAACGTTCCCGTGGCCAAAACGTATAACGCCATTCCCCGACCATTGTATGATGAGGTAAAAACCCACATCCAGGACTTGTTGAACAGTAGCTTTATCCGCAAATCCACGTCCCCATATGCATCCCCGATAGTTTGCGTGAGAAAAAAAGACAGTAGTTTAAGGCTTTGTATCGATTACAGGGGGCTAAATAAAAAGACTATTCCAGATAGACACCCCATACCGCGCATCCAGGAGATACTTGATGGGCTGGGTGGAAATGCATGGTTCAGTGTGTTGGACCAAGGAAAAGCGTACCATCAAGGCAGCATGAGTGAAGACTGCAAGGCATTCACAGCCTTTACGACTCCATGGGGGCTGTACGAATGGAACAGAATTCCATTTGGTCTCACAAATGCACCTGCAGCTTTTCAACGGAGCATGGAGGAGAGCCTAGAAGGTCTGAGGGACAAAATATGTATCCCATACTTAGATGATGTTTTAGTCTACAGTAAAACTTTCACACAACATATTGAGGATTTGAGATCTGTCCTCAAACGTCAGCAAGCCTGGGGCATTAAGTTGAGACCAGACAAATGTGACTTATTTAAAAATGAGGTACGCTATGTGGGAAAAGTGATTTCAGCTGAGGGTTACAAGATGGATGACAAAGAAGTGTCAGCAGTGAGGGAATTAAAAACAACCCCCCCTACTAATATCAAAGAACTGCGTAAACTTCTAGGGTTTTTGGGATACTACAGGGGTTATGTGCAAGATTTCTCACGACATGCAAAATGTTTATATGATTTACTCTCAGCAGAGGCAGCCCCAGACCTTCATCCAAAGCTCAGCTATCAGTCTGCAAGGAGGAAACAGCCCCTCCCACATCAGAAAATAGTTTGGACTGAAACCCACCAGAATGCCCTGAATCACCTAGTAGATGTTTTGACCAACCCACCAGTCATGGCTTACCCAAGATTTGAGGATCCATTTATTTTACATACAGACGCTTCAGAGGAAGGACTTGGAGCAGTCTTGTATCAGAGACAGGAAGGCAAACTCCGAGTCATTGGATACGGCTCACGAACATTGACACCAGCAGAAAAAAATTACAGACTGCATTCAGGGAAGCTAGAATTTTTAGCTCTCAAGTGGGCTGTTACAGAACGGTTTAGAGACTATTTGTTTTATGCCCCCTCTGTAACAGTGTACAGTGATAATAACCCTGTCACTTATGTCCTGAGCACAGCTAAATTGAATGCAACTGGCCATCGTTGGGTGTCCGAATTAGCTGACTTCAACATAGCTCTGAAGTACCGTCCAGGAAAAAGCAACGCCGACGCAGACTTCCTGTCCCGCATGCCGCGGAGTATGGACTCTTACATGAGTACGTGCACAGAGGAGTGCCTCCCTGAAGTTTTGGGTGCAATAATCAATGCCACTGAAACACAAAATCGGTGCAATGTAGACTGGATTTCAGCGATTACCTGCAGCCCACATATTCAGGAAATTACTGCAGTCAGTCACCCAGACATAAAAGTTACTCAGCAGGAATTACTGCAGGCACAGTTGGGAGACCCTGCCATATCCTATATACTCCAACTGAAAAAGTTAGGAGAAAAACCAAATAAGAAAGACAGGAACATGACAGCAGAAAAAGCTAAGCAACTGCTGCATGAATGGCAGAAACTGTATGTTTCTAAAGAGGGCTTGTTGGAGCGCAAAACTGCAACATGTTCCCAAATTGTGCTTCCAGAGCAGTATAAAGAACTGGTATATAAATATCTTCACTCTGAACTCGGTCACCTGGGTTTAGACAGAGTCTTAAACCTTGCTAGACAGAGGTTCTATTGGCCTAGAATGCAGTCAGACATAGAATTTTTCATTACCCAGGTCTGTAAGTGTAACATTCAAAAGAAACCTGCAGTACAGAGCAGAGCCCCTATGTGTCATGTACCTGCAACTGCGCCATTCGAAATGGTCTCAATAGACTACCTCCATCTTGAAAAGAGCAGGGGAGGGTATGAATATATTTTAGTGATTTTAGACAACTTCACTAAGTTTGCCCAAGCCTACCCGACTCGTAACAAATCAGGCAAAACTGCAGCTGATAAAAACTTTAATGATTTTGCTTTGAAATTCGGATTCCCCAATAAAATACACCATGATCAAGGCAAAGAATTTGAGAATCAGCTTTTCAGACAACTACAAAAACACACAGGTGTTGCAAACTCAAAGACAACTCCCTACCACCCACAGGGGAACCCAGCAGAAAGGTTTAATCGTACTTTGTTATCTATGCTGCGGACCTTGGATGAGGAGAAAAAGGTAAACTGGAGTGATTATGTAAATAAGGTTGTACATGCTTACAACTGCACAATCAGTGAAGCAACAGCTTACTCCCCTTTTTATTTGCTATTTGGTAGAGATCCGCGACTCCCAATTGATCTGATTTTTGGATTAAAAGACAAGGAGGGGTATGCGTCACATCACGAATATGTAAAAAAATGGCAACAACAAATGCAAGAGGCATATGATATTGCATCCAAAACCATAAAAAAGACTACCGCAAGAGGGAAAACACACTATGACAAAAAAAGACAAAGTGCCATCCTTTCACCAGGTGATAGAGTTCTCGTGAGGAACATGTCAGAGCGTGGGGGACCTGGAAAGTTGCGTTCATATTGGGAAAAACAGATACATGTAGTTGTCTCCCAAAAAGGACAAAACAGTCCAGTTTATGAAGTAAAACCAGAATCTGGCTCAGGAAGAGGCAGGATTCTTCATCGGAACATGTTAATGACATGTAATGCATTGCCCCTTCAGGAACCAACTCAAAGTTTTGGGAGGGGACAACCCCGGAAAAAACATGGAAAAAGATACGTGAGTGACAAAGCAAATGAAACAAGAGAGGAGTCAGCAAGCTCAGATGAGGAAGAGCTTGAAGAACAGTATTTAACACATCGGCTGAGATACCACTTCCACAGGCCTGGAGAGCAGAATGTGGCAACTCCAAGCACTCCTGCGATAGGACATCAACCGGAGTTGAGGGCTGCAGCAGAGGAACACAGAGTGGAAGCTCCTGCTGAAGAGCTGATGGTCAATGATACAAGTGATAATGACATTCAGGAGGTAACACAAACAGCTCAATCCACAGACTTTCCCATAGAACAGGTGACAGAAGTGGCTGACATGCAGCCACGCAGATCTCAGAGAGAGAGACGGCCCAAGGAAACACTGACATATGAATCATTGGGTCAGCCTACCCACCGTGTAGTTGGTCTTAATGCCAACCCACTTTATGTCAATGCAGCGACGCCAGTTTATGGACCATACAGTGTGCCATGGTCACTGCCACCGGTGTTTGGACCACATGTACTTTATTCTAATCCTGTCCCTGTAGGGTACTACTGAGGATTGTTGAAAACTTATGGACTGTTGTGTCTTATTCTGGGTAAAATGAACATAGTAACATGGACTGTTTGAGAACTGAGTTGTTATTGTTCATTTTTTTTTGGTGATGACACATTATGGAACAGTTAAAAAAAAAAAAAAAAAAAAAAAAAATTATATATTCAATATACGTTTATGCTGGATATTGTTAAAGATGTTAGACAAATATTACTCACCTGGTTTCAATTACCTAGAGGATTAGGACAAAAACCATGGCATCTTAATAACGTAAATGGCTTATTTACAGTACGTCGTAGAAGTCTCTGGAGAACATACCGAGATAACAGACATCAATGTGCATTACTTGTTCTATTATTAAGGGTATTTAAGGTGAAACTACACTGACTTTTTAAGCAAATTTGCTGGTTAAGGGTAGTTTGCTGATAAAGGGTATTGTGTTAGTCATGAGATACTGTGAAATTCAAAAGGCCATTTATGTTTTTTTTTTGCCATTGCTATTGAATTGGTAGCAGCTAGAGTAATGTCTGACATCACTGTTTAAAATAAGTGTTAATATTATGTTAAATTTGCCATAAGGTGTTAAGTCGATGCTAATGTTGAGGACAACATTTTATTAGCAGGGGAGGAATGTAGCACCCATAAGGAGGTGCATGAGGTGCATCTTCTAAATAACCTGCATCTTCTAAATAACCTGCATGACTATCTAGTTATACTTTACATCCAAAATGTGCTACTCAGTTGTAACTGTCACCACTAGGGGCAGAACAAGTAGTTTGTGGCTCAGTGCTGCCCGATAGACGAAAAGAAGAAGAGAACGAAGTGCTGAAAAAAAAACGTGTGTGATGTTCTGAAGCATGTGTCTGGTACTGATCTACTAAGAAGTTGTCATTCTGTCTGATCTTCGTCGGTGAGAAATAAACAGAAAGTTTCTACATCCAGTGCCGTCCGCCTGAGTGATGTAACACATGGAGCCCCAGATCAAGGGAGATTGTCATTGATCTTGTATTTATTCCATTTAAAAATTGCTTCAAACAGCTGATCTTTTGTCACCAAGCTGCTTGTCTATTATAGATTGGCAATAATGAGTGGAGGATAGAGGAGCTTTTTATAGAAGAAGAAATAGGTTAACGAGGGCCAGAATTCGTTCTGGTTTGTAGGTGCTACTTATTCATTTTTAGCCCCATGGCTCAGAAGTTAGGAGTTCGTCTTGTAATCGAAGGGTTGCCAGTTGGAGCCCCAGCCCCCACTGTCTTGTATGTTGTGTCCTTGGACAAGACACTTCACCTTTTACCTACTGGTGATGGTCAGAGGGTGGCGCCTGTGTCCGGCAGGGTCGCCTCTGTCAGTGTGCCCCAGGGCAGCTGTGGCTACAACACAGGTTGCCATTACCAATGTGTGAATGACTGAATTTAGTGTAAAGCGCTTTGGGGTCCATAGAGACTAAATAAAGAGCTATACAAGTACAGGCTATTTACCATTTATTTTCTGCACCATTTTACAAATAAAATCTTTGAAGTGCAGCTCACCCCAAAATCAACTCTTTTTAGTTGATAAATTGTATAAATTAGTCTATAATAGCACTACCTACATGTCTGGTCTATTTTATGTATTTTAGTACATTTTAGTCAAAAAAATTATTTTGTACCAAAAAACTGTTAGTTTAGTGCCACCAGCTGGTTAAACAATTACACTGCACTGGAATTCACTAGAACTTGAATGCTGCCTTGCTAACGGCTAATCTCGGGTTTCTGACACAGGCTTTGAATGGTGAGGACAGCAGTCCGGCCGTGGTGGGGTATATAAGAGTTGCGGTCTCGGCCACACCTCCGTAGCGAGGTGCCATGAACTGCCTGCAGCACAACTAGCTCAAAACCTGGGTGCTCCATTATGCATGTGGTTACCCATACTTGCTGACATTTGCTCGTTACCTATAACTAAGGGAATAACTGATATATGAGTAAATGAAAAATAAAATCCGGGCTTAGAGTTCATTTTTAATACAATAATTGTGATGGTGTGTTTTTTTTTTTTGCTCATTCCAGAATGATTTTCTCATCATGCTTGGATAACACACATTTTCTCTTGCTGACATTTACGTACAGTGGCTGTAGGTGTTCCTGTCAAGACAGAGTTACATGAAATTACTCGAGCTAATCTATATTTAGCATTAGATTTGGTGACAACAATGTACCTCTAAGAGACAGCACCCATTCTATGCCGCAATGCCACTACAGACTCGGCATCAGCTGCTGCTCCGGGCAGATAACAAGACAACGGCTCGTAAAGATATGGCGCCATCCCCTCCTCCGCAGAACCTATCTCCCTGTACTTTGTTCCATTTGGAGAAGGAATATGAGAAAAAATCTCAACCTCCAAATAATTTCCAGGCAAAGGAGCTCACATTACTACGGCTCTCTCCATCTTTCTGGCCATGTATGACTCTCCGCTGCAGCAACATGTCAGTAAAAGCCCAAACCACGCCCAGCCATTCATCCTCCTGCTTGTTCTCTGGTCTGCCAGGCAGCACCTCCTTTTGAGCCGTTTTCCAAAATTAAATGTGGGCGGGGTTATACTCTGGTAGGGGGGTGAGTTACTCTTTAAAAATCATACAAAGTGATTTGCTGGATTTATTTTTTTACATTCTATCTCACTTGCGGTGTACCTATGATAAAAATTACAGACATCTCTTATCTTTTTAAGTGGAGCAGCTTGCATAAATTGGTAGCTGCAAAATAAATCGTTAATACGAATAAGAAAATTAAGAAAAAAAGGGAGTGCTGGGAATTATTAGACACATAGAGACATACGGACACAGGGAAAATAATACAAAAATAGCAAATCCTAGCAAACACATTATCTAGATCTGATAAATCACACCTACGTCTGAAGTAGTCATCTACTTCAAATTATTGTAAGGGTCCAGTTAAAGACAAAGACATTCTGATTTACCGGTAGCCCGAGCTTTCCTTGTAATCCCTTCTTCCCAGGTTTACCCTGCAGCACAAACATAAAAGCTCATATTAGCCTGTGGTTTTCCAAAGTGCTGGTTAATTGGTTATTTTATGTTTTTAGTTCTCACCAGTGAGCCAGGTTCACCTCTTTCACCCTTCACCCCTTTAATCCCAGCTTTCCCTGGTACTCCCTGCAGGGGGTGATCAATACATGAGTATGACAATCTGGGATCCACCGTAGTGAAAATGTTAGCTGGGTTTTATGTTGACTCACAGGTAAACCACGGCAACCTTTCTGTCCTATTTCACCCGGTTCTCCCTGAAAGAAAAAAAAAGTTTAAAAAACCTCACACAACAAAAAGAGGTGCGTGAATGACATGTAGAGACAGACGTACCTTCAACTCTTTTGGTCCTTCAACATACAGTTTGATTCCCTGCTTTCCGGGGATTCCTGGAGGTCCAGGTTCACCCTGAAAATCAAACACAGCTGATCATTTTCGATGAGAAAAAGACGATAGTTTGACAATTATTCTTTCCCCACATCAGAGTAGACATTACAGTGGCTTAAGAAACGGACCCCATTAATTCACCTTTGGTCCTTGTGGTCCGGCGCTTGTTGGACCAGAACCTTCCTGACCCTGAAACAAAGACAAGGTGGTTTCACGCTGAACAGATCACACAGATTGTCAGAGGAGATAATGCTTTAGTCAGGATTAAGTAAAATAAAAAATGCTTCACACAATCATCACAGAACAGAAACTGTAATATCTACCAGTAATATTCTCATGGTTTTATATTAGAAACCTAAGTCTGAACTTGTCTTATTAGATCTCAGTGCTGCAGCTTTCTCAAAAAAGATTCATTTTCATTCTTTCATCTTATTATCATCAAACAAACCTTTGGTCCTTCGATTCCTGGAAGTCCTGGTTTTCCCTGGATAAATAAAAAGGACAGACTTTCTGATTACTATAAATACAATAAGATAATTTATTCTCTTTAAAGGAAACAGAAATCATACAGGACGTCCAAAAGGTCCTGGTGGTCCTGGTCGGCCCGGTTCTCCTCCATCTCCAGTTTTCCCCTAAAACAAAGACACATGACCACACAACCAGAATGCAGTTTATCCCTAACAAATATAGTATTTGAATTTACCTTTTGCCCCTTTGGCCCAAATGGCCCTACTGCTCCTTTTATTTCCTGCTGAGCGGGGTACACAATGGAGTCTCCCTGAAATCAGACAGAGAAGCCTTAATTAGCAGATTGTTACTGATTAAAATTAGTGTCTTTTGGTTTTGAGAGAGGCTCACCTTCATCCCTCGTGGCCCCTGGGGACCCTGAAACACATGTTCACTGTTAAATTAAACAAAAGAGATTAAAGCTGAGTCTGAGATGAACCAGCAGGAAATAACTTACTCGTGGTCCAGGTGGTCCTGCCGTTCCTGGAAACCCTGGGTAGCCGGCTTCCCCCTGGTGGACAGTAGCAGGTGTAATTGATTAGGACAGAAGACACATGCATGGGAGAAAATTGTAAAGTGTAAAAAAAAAACAGGATCGCTTGCTCCTAAAAATTCCAATCAACCCTAACCTTAACCAAGTTTGTTTTTCAGTCCACCACCCCATGCTAAAACCACTTTTGAAGCATGGATTTATGACTGACCTGCAATTTTTGCTTCAACTGCTTAAATTTAGCAACAATTGTTCTTGGCCAGTTGTTATTGGACCTCTGAAATGTAATATTTTTTTACAGTATAATGTATATTTACTGTATATTTTTTACTGTGTCGCTTGGAAGTTTCAGTTGATGCTGGATTGATTTTTGTACAGTGTTTTCCGCATATTCTTCTACTTTTCCTGGGATTCCAGAGAAGACGAGATGATCCAACATTCCTCATTCAGAACGGGTGTATTTTTTATGGCAAAAATTGATTTTTGTGGTTTTTCCATAGCTATGTTTGTCGCGAGATCTCAGCAGCTCATCCTCGCTCCTTAGCCATCAAACTTGACAACCAAGTCTGAGAAAGAAATAAAACTAAACTAAAACTCGACCTCAGAAACACTTATCACCTTATTTGAAATAGAGAAGGTGGTAAATTAAAAATAGCCTTAAGAACTCATATCGGCCATGTTGAATATGCAATCATGCTACTTGGGAGTCACTAACACACCTGCTTTTTTCCTGAATCTGGTTAATGACATTGTCTACCTTGATGACATCCTCACCCTTTCTAACAGCCTTGAGGGGAAAAAAAGTCACGTCTGTCAGGTTCTTCAATGACCGTTGGAGAACCGTCTGTATGTTAAAGTAGAAAAACGTTTCATTTCAATCTTTCTTAAATAACATTCCTTCAGCAATTCTTGGGGCTCAAGAATTTCCACGGGATATTTATCAAGGATTTCAGCACCATCACAGCTCCACTTCCTGCCCTCACCTCCGTCAAAAGACCAAAACCAATGCTGGTGCAAGTACCCCCTGTTCTCATTCACCTTGACCCCTTTTCACACTTCACAGTGGACGGTGACACCTAGGATATCGGGGTGGGGGAAGTACTGTCAAAACGGTCTGGATTCAACAACAAACTCCATCCTTGTGTCTTCTAAAAGATTCTACCCTGCCAAGAAAAATTACAACATTGGTGACCATAAGCTCCTTGCCTTAAAGTTTACCCTGAAAGAATGGATTTACTGGTTGGAGGGCCTAGAGCTTGTGGTTATCACCTGGACTGATTATAAGATGCTCTGCTGCCTGCATTCAGCCAAAGTCAGAGTCCTCTGTGTTCTGTTTGTTTCCTGGATTCTCTCTGGTCAGCCTCCACACCGCTCCTCACTCGGTCCACCGGTACAACTCACCTGTTTACCACTGCAGCCAATCTCCTGCCTGTCCGCCTTCAGTGGCGCTTCACTTACAATTAGGAGACACCTGATCGCAACGTCTCACCATACACTCTCTCCCAGCCAATCTCAGTCACCGAGCTTCTACTTACCTCCTTCCTGAAACACAATTAATTTACCAAACTGTAAGGTCAGACTTCCTCATCTTCAACTCATCCTTAAAAATAAACCTCAGTACAAAGTATCAATCACCTGCCTGTTCTCCTCAGTCCAGTCATCCTGTATGGATCCGTCTATCAACGACATCTTCATCCCGATTCAGCTCCATTATTCAATTATTTCAAAAGACCAACTTCTGTCAGACTAAGGTAAAAAGTCGATATTCTCTTACTGCATGTAAGCGCACTGACTGTCTGTGGTTGTTGCCAGATTTATTGTTGTCACCCATTATGACACAGACATCTTGATTTTAACAGGAGTATGTCGAGATTTGAGAAACCATGTTTTCATTTTGTTTCAGGAGACGTTTTCTCAAGTTGTTCTTTTTCACTTTTTTATAGGAATTTGGAGTAAATGAG
>JAPXFQ010002357.1:22500-50000 GCA_028564705.1 Apricaphanius iberus
CTGAATAATTTGACCAATCAGGTTCCACCAAGCTTGAATTTTATTTAAGCATTCCAACAAAGTATGAATAGGACAGATATGAGTTTTTTTGGGGAAATGTAGAGTCAACCGTCATCAGTATAACGATGGAACCCAATGGCAGGAGAGAAAAGGGGTCTCAGTATAGAGCCGTGAGGCACTCCACAGTTAGCTTTGATCACTCCTGCAGTCCAGGATTTATGATGTTACATTATTGTTAAGAGGAAATGTCTCCAAATAAAGTCTCCTTTGGACAAGATAGAAGAATAATTCATATGCCATTGAATGGTTCACCCAGATAATCTGCCCAAAGACCCAATTGAGGACATCATGTCGCCTGTTTGTCAGCTGATGATTTCATGTCAGCTGTAACGTTGCTAACTGCATCAGATTCCACATTCAAATATCTGCTGTGCATCTGTCTGTGATTTCTCACGAAGGAGGGTTCCCAGAGGCACCTTCCTGAGGGCTAAACCCAAACACCTTCTGTGTCCCGCAGGTGAAACTGTCCTCTTTCTGTGATAAACATGGAGACAGACAAAGGTCTAATCTTCCCATCATCTCCTCATTGTAGGGTTTGCCCCAACACGCCCTGCAACCTAGATGAAAACTGAGTTTTACTCGGCTTCATATCATCTTTGTGACGAATTCAAATAAATACATAAATAGATACATTAAGACAGTCCTTGCATGACAGTATCCTCCTGACCCAAACTGAAACCATCTAGAGCAGATTTGTCAAACCTAAGGCCCCAGGGGGAATACAGCCTGCCATACCTATTAATGTGGACCTAAAAAATGTAAAGGACCCAATACAAAGAACATTTTATATGCACCTGAATACTACTTTCTGTCAAATTAAATATGAATAGTCCTAAATAAACTAAATAATTGTGTCTCTTTTTATATTTCTTGACATTATTTACGTGCAGAAGTAGATTTTGGGTTCTCATTCCCAGTTTGCCACATGTAAACCTCTGTGACCAAGTCAGGTGTTTTTGGTCTGAGGTAAAACTTGACCAACTGCATCCTGGGAAATGAAACAGGAAAACGACGGCACCACCAGATCAAAGCGATGCTGATTAGTGATAACGAAGATGTGATGCACATAGACATCTTTTTTTTTTTTTAGCTTACAATCGAGCAAACTCAAAGAAATGTAACAACTGGACAGACTAGAGAGGCTGAGATCAGAAGGTAAAACACACTGGTCTGTTTTAAAGTGTGTGTGTGTGTTCTAATAACAGCAGATCAGGACAAAGGGCTGACACAGAAAACAGACGAGCTAAACCAACAGAAAGCCCACGTCTGAGTGTGACTGGAGAACCAGTTTGATCCGCTCCAGAGAACGTCCAGCTGCTGCTAGTTCCAAAATGTAGGATTTTATGTCTGATTTGTCGTCACGTTTGGTCATTCTCAAGCAATCCCACCTCAAGCCACAACAATGAAATTAATGATTTTTTAGCTGCATTCATGAGCCTTGAGATGCTTCCTATAGGGGGCGACACTGTAAATGTTCTGCCTGTGTTCCTCTCTGAGGTCTTCCTTTGCTCCTTTTCCTTCCCTGGCAGTTCTAACAAACTCTGGCCAACATCTCCACTCCCACTCTGCACAGATCCGACCAATCACAGCCATCCCTTTCTCAGGTCGCCTCACCCTCAGCCTGCAGTCGGACTCTGGCAAAATTATGAAATTGAAGGAAAATTATAAAGTTTTCCAAATAAGAACCTTAAAAATGTGGTGTGCATCTGTACTCAGCTGTCTTATTAAATCTTTGGCTGTATATTCAGGATGGTTATTCTGCTGGAACGTGAACCTCAACCTCAGTTTCAGGTCTTCTGCAGCCTCTAACAGGTTTTCCACCAGGATTTAGCTCCATCTATCTTCCCTCAGCATCATACTTCCACTTCAGAGTCAGAATTATGTGTCGTATAAATTTAAAGCCTTCACAAAACGTCTGTATTTAAACTGAGAGTAATTTACTCATATCACCTGAGACAGATCAACTCCTTCTGACCTCGTCTAAACTTCTCCATCAACACTGATCTGTGGAGCTTACTACACGTTTCACCGTTAACTGACAATTATCCCAGGAAACACAGCTCTACATAAATCAGCATTATGAAAAATAAAAATGTAAAGCGGCAGATGAAAGCAGAATATACAGGTCCTTCTCAAAAAATTTCATATTGTGATAAAGTTCATTATTTTCTGTAATGTATTGATAAACATTAGACTTTCATATATTCTAGATTTATTACACACAACTGAAGTAGTTCAAGCGTTTTCATTGTTTTAATATTAATGATTTTGGCAAAAAAGTAAAGAAAAACCAAAAATTCCTATCTCAAAAAATTAGCATATCATGAAAAGGTTCCCTAAGCGAGCTATTAACCTAATCATCTGAATCAACTAATTAACTCTAAACACCTGCAAAAGATTCCTCAGGCTGTTAAAAACTCCCAGCCGGGTTCATTACTCAAATACGCAATCATGGGTAAGACTGCCGACCTGACTGCTGTCCAGAAAGCCATCATTGACGCCCTCAAGCAAGAGGGTAAGACACAGAAAGACATTTCTAAACGAATAGACTGTTCCCAGAGTGCTGTATCAAGGCACCTCAGTGGGAAGTCTGTGGGAAGGAAAAAGTGTGGCAGAAAACGCTGCACAACAAGAAGAGGTGACCGGACCCTGAGGAAGATTGTGGAGAAGGACCGATTCCAGACCTTGGTGAACCTGCGGAAGCAGTGGACTGAGTCTGGAGTAGAAACATCCAGAGCCACCGTGCACAGCAGGCGTGTGCAGGAAATGGGAAACAGCAGCAGAAGCGCCTAACCTGGGCTACAGAGAAGCAGCACTGGACTGTTGCTCAGTGGTCCAAAGTACTTTTTCAGATAAAAGCTAATTTTGCATGTCATTTGGAAATCAAGGTGGCAGAGTCTGGAGGAACTCTGGGGAGAAGGAAATGCCAAAATGCCTGAAGTCCAGTGTAATGTACCCACAGTCAGTGATGGTCTGGGGCGCCATGCCAGCTGCTGGTGTTGGTCCACTGTGTTTTATCAAGGGCAGGGTCAATGCAGCTAGCTATCAGGAGATTTTGGAGCACTTCATTCTTCTATCTGCTGAAAACCTTTATGGAGATGAAGATTTCATTTTTCAGCACGACCTGGCACCTGCTCACAGTGCCAAAACCACTGCTAAATGGTTTACTGACCACGGTATTACTGTGCACTATTGGCCTGCCAACTCTCCTGACCTGAACCCCATAGAGAATCTGTGGGATATTGTGAAGAGAAAGTTGAGAGACGCAAGACCCAACACTCTGGATGAGCTTAAGGCCGCTATCGAAGCATCCTGGGCCTCCATAACACCTCAGCAATGCCACAGGCTGATTGCCTCCATGCCACGCCGCATTGAAGCAGTCATTTCTGCAAAAGGATTCCCCACCAAGTATTGAGTGCATAAATGAATATAATTATTTGAAGGTTGACTTTTTTGTATTAAAAAAACTTTTCTTTTACTGGTCGGATGAAATATGCTAATTTTTTGAGATTTTTTTGGTTTTTCTTAACTTTTTTGCCAAAATCATCAATACTAAAACAATAAAAGGCTTGAACTACTGCAGTTGTGTGTAATTAATCTAAAATATATGAAAGTCTAATGGTTATCAGTACATTACAGAAAACAATGAACTTTATCACAATATGCTAATTTTTTGAGAAGGACCTGTATTTCTGGTACAGTTTCAGTTTGTCTGTAGTTAACTGCTGTCCAACACTTGACCACCAGATGGTAGTAATCCATCCAATTTTCTTCGATTTATCAGATGTTGTGTCATGGAGCTGACAGACTGACCCGGTGTTCCCCTCTCCAGAGAAACAGTATCTAAAGGCGTTCCTCAGGGATCGGACTTAGCGCCTCTCCTCTTAGACGCCTGATGAAGCTGGGGAATTTAGTCTAGTTAATCCCAGCCCAGCCACTCTTCTGAGTTTTCACAGACCTTATCTACAACCTGTCAGGATTGGGGGTTGTTTGTCTTTGTTTTATTAACATCTCCACACAGGTGTCCACCAGAGAGCGCTGTGCAGACTGGAGCTGCAGCTCCTGCTCAGAGCGGTTCCTGTCATCAAGGCTCGTAACTTGCTGGAAAAGAGGAGCTGGCTGCCAATCACTCAGTGCCTGAGTGTTAACCCATGTGGTAACCTCCAGCCCTCTGAGATCCTCAAGTTCGCTTATTAATGCTTGCTGTGCTAAAATTAATATTTCTCTGTGCCTTCATTCAAAGGTTTAGGTTCAGTGCAACTTCAGTTCGGATCTCCTCTTGTTAATTAACCTTTGTGAAATAACTCCTGGATCATCACCTTTGGGTTGGTAGCTTCCAAATTCCTCTGATCATTCTCCACCTTCTTGAGTTAACTGTCTGTCTTTTAACGCTCCACCATCTGCTCCACCTTCATTTACTCATGGCTATCGTCGCTTCCTGCATCCACTCACCCTTCCTGGTGGAAAACCTCTGCATCCTCTTTAAGCCATCTATTTGTTCTTTTATATCCTCTGCTTCCCTTCAGTCTTCCCTATTGGATTCCCCCCAGGACCAGAACCTGCACCATATTCATTACCGTTTCAATAAATCTGTTAATTATTCATTGTCCTCCAAGGATGGTTTTCTGCATGTGGGTCAGATAGCTTAACAAAAACCTGACACAACCTCTGTCAGTGAACTCCTAGTACCAGTGATCACAGAAGAGGTTGATTTCTAGTAGGAAACATCCTATCTCCATTACTTCTTACAAGCTGTTGTGGATGTATCTGCCTACAGATGATCAGCTGCCCAGAGTAACCCCATCCAGGTGCAGAGGTCACTGGGCTCCCCACATCAAGGTTCCTAGGTGGGAGATAGATGACTCTGAAGATCTAGAACTTCCCCTTTCACCCCAGCTCTATTTTCACCTCCCCAGATCAGATCAACATCCTCATCAATCCAGATCAAGTCCCAATCTATCCGTCCAGTCATCACTGACAAACATTAACTCCTCTAAATGAGGCAAACCACCAACACAAACGTGATCCGTTCTTTTTCTAGCTGCTGGATGGCAGCAATTTTTACATAGCCTAATTTTCATTTGAAGCAGCCATAGTTTATATAAGAGTAGAATAATGAAGAAAAACCATCATAAATGCATCTTATTTTCATATTTATATAGTAACTTTTAATCTTTGTGTGCTGAACTTGGCAAAGTGGGACGTTTCTGAAACATGTTGGACAGTAGTTTGTTTTATTTAATATGAGGTATAGTAGTGATCTTGTGTGCTGTAATTCAATTCAGACATACTTTATTGATCCCAGAGGTGAGGTAAATGTTGTTGTAGTTCAAATTATCTAAGGTTCTTCAAGGAGTTGTTGTAGATCCTGATGACTTTGACCAGGAAGGAATACCTGTAGCGGTCTGTGCTGCAGCAAAACTGAAGAAGCCTCTCACTGAAGACACTTTGTTTCAGGATAGTATGATGAAGAGGATGCTCATGGTTGTCCATAATGTCCGTGATTTTATGAAGAATCGTTCTTTGCATCATCCTCTCCAGTTGTTCCCAGAACAGAACCAGAACAGAACCAGCCTTCTTCATCAGGTTATTGAGCCATTTTAACTCCCTGGTTCTGATGCTGCTACCCCAACAGATTATGTACGAAGAGATAACCCTTTCCACAACAGACTGTAGAAGATCTGCAGCATCGTGCTGCAAACCTTGAAGGACCTCAGCTTCTTCCAGAAGTCCCGTCTGCTCTGTCCCTTCTTGTAGACGCTTCACCGTTCAGTCTCCAGTCCAGTCTGCCGTCGTCCAGGTGAACTCCACCTCCACGTCTTCTCCCATGATGCAGCATGGTAGGTACTAATGTCATAAATACAGCGCAGATACAAGTGTGACGTCCTAACACTTTTATTACAAGTAGTTTGCCATACAAAGCTGTAAGAAGTTATGTCCAAAAGTAAAGCAGCCCTCCATCTTCCTGTTGTTGGTCCCAAAGTTCATCAAAGCCTCAGATTCATTACTGTAGAACTATAACTGTCCTCTCCAGAAGCTGAATCCTCTACAGTTCCAGGCTTCACATCTTCCTCAACTTCTTCATCCTGAATACTTCTTTCTCTCATAGTTTGGTTTTCTACGGTGTCACTTTCTCTCTAACTTTAATGTGCACCAATTGAATCTTTTGTTCAATACAGGATAAAAGTCACAGAAAAACATTCTGGATCCAGCTGTCAAGAGAATAATTCTACTGTAAAATTTAAAGAGTCACTCTCCCCAGAAAAATATGAAAAACTGACTAAATTGACCAGAAACGATCAAAAAATATTCAGGATGATCATAATTTTACTACAACTTACTGAGAGTACAGAAAAGATCTGAAAATATTCTGAAATTATCATATATTCTGCTTTTTGCATTTGAATTTGCCTAATGCTCCCACTACTTGGTCCAGTGCTTAGACCAATCAAAATGCTCGAAACAATATGTTGGCAGCCGACCAATCCGTGACAATCTTAAAAAATGGCCAAATTATTTTTAAAAGGTCGACAAATCTGCAACGTTACAGGTCAAAATGTCCAGCTACAATTTTTCATCGAGCAGTAGGTCGGTAATTAACACTGTGTACTCTATTACGAAACTATTGTTTTCGTTTCTTCTTCTTAATAATAATTAATAATATTTAGTTTTACTAGTTTGTGATTTAAATATGACCCAAACACACATCTATCAACATGTTTCAGATAAATTAAATCAAAGTATTTGATGGAAAACTGGTGATGAAGGTATCACCTCTTCTAACACACTGATAAACAAGCAATATGGTTAATAAAGTCATTATAAATCTATAAATGATTAAAAGTCAACTTTAGAAACTGGGGCTATAAAATGTCTATGCACCTGAAATATGAAACCAATAAATTGTTGCCTTATCACTGGACAAGTGAAGAAACTTTTGATCTGCTCTGATTCTCCAGCTCCGAGATGAGATTCCACCTGGTCTGAGGAACAGACGTCCACTCACCTGCTTGGCGTGTCCCAGCAGTAAAACGGAGCAGAGCACCAGGAGTTGGAGCATCGGGGAGGTGGTCCTCCTCCTCCTCTGACCTCCTGGAGTCTCCATCCGGGCTGTCGGAGAGCAGCGGACCTCTGCTTACTCGGTTCTGTTCGATTTGGTCCACGTAGATATCCTGAGTGGATTGGTAAACTAAACACCCGCCCCCTGCCCCCAACGCCTGCTCCATCTCTGCTTAAATCGGGGCATCAGCAAACAGTTACCACTGAGAGAACCGACCACGTCATAAAAACGTTCATATTTTTTGTTGTGAACTTTTTGTGAATATCAACCGCGGGAGATGCGTGGATTTTATTCTGAGGAATGAGCCCAAGTGTTGTCAGCAGCACCTGATGTCGGACAGAAAACCAGCTTTCACTCTCTGCGCCTGAGGAATGAGAAGTGCGTAAAACTGCGGCACTCTGCGCGTCTCGTCCTGCAGGTAGGAAAAAACTAACCTGAGTCGGTTCAATGCGCTGCTGCTGTCTGTGTGCGCTGACGGAGCAAAAGTTAATTAACGGGTATTCCCGTGGTGACGTCAGATAATTAATTAGGATACTGAGGCGCTGATGAAGAGGGGGAGAGGAGATAAGACAAAAGTTCCAGATACATTCAATAATGAGATGAAAACAGCCAGAGTCTTTCTGAATTTGTTGTATGAAGTTGAGCGTAAAAGTTCTGCGTTTCGGGATCAAATTTGAAGTGACCTTTGAATCCATAAAGTCTCCTGGAAACAAACTAATGCTGACTCAGGTTTGATGGAATTAGCTGTGAGTCAGCATGTGGAGAAAAATTAAACCTGTCTGGGATCAGAGGGGCAGCAGGTCCATCTCCTGGTCCACACTCTTCATCTCGCTGTCTGAAGGTCTGTCACGGTTTCTCATCTCAGTTTCAGTCCAGAACCAGAACATTATAAGAGGGATGAGTAGCACAGGACTGGAGCTGTACAACATGACATTAAGTATGAAACATGCCTCAAGATCTTAGATGGATTTATCCTGTTTCTTAAAGACATCGTATTTCAATGCCGCTCACATGTCTTCTTCTGTCTGTCATTGGTCCAGCTTTCCACAGTTTTTCAGTGCAAACGTTGCTGACACAAATCATGACTTCATGTGGAAATCTTTGAGGAAAATTAACATCAATCCAAGTCAAAGCACCAAGTGTTTGACAAAAGCTAGTTAAATCAGAGGTAAGGGGCGTGGTTTATCGTCACAGCTTTTCAGGTTGTACACCTGCTGATTTCAACAGGATGGGATGTAAGATCCAAGGAGCTAAAGGATATCTATCTATCTATCTATCTATCTATCTATCTATCTATCTATCTATCTATCTATCTATCTATCTATCTATCTATCTATCTATCTATCTATCTATCATCGTTTTCAGACTGGGTCAAACTGGTGCTATAGTTCATGTCTTTCAGTTTCAGATTTAGTTCCACCTGAGATCTTTGAAGTTCATCCTGGATCTAGTTTCAAGAGTTAAGTTAAAAAGAAACAGGTTGCATCAAAAGCTGAGATCTTCAGAACAGAGGAGAGGATGAAGTCCAGGAGGAAATTCAGGCATGTTGGAGGCATGACGCAGATTCCAAGTGTCTTCCATGCATCATGAGATGAGACGACATCCTCAGTACATTGGTTTGTGTGAAAACCTCATGTGGGTGACTGCCCTCTGGATGTGACTAAGGCCACTCTGCAAAGCTCTGACTTGATAGTTTCCTACAACGTCTTCAGTTTTGTTCCACCAGTGACAGAGATGATGGGGACCACCAGGATTTCTGGACTCTTTGACCTGAACTCGACCAGCTGATGGACCTTCAGACCTCTGAAGACTGGGACGTTTGACAGGAGGATCCATCCACTGCAGCCCAATCATTCCACCAGATAGACGATCATCAACCTTGACCTTCTCTCTGCTTTCACAACGAAACTGGTCAGATTATGAAGGTCCACTCCTACCCAATCAGCTTTCTGCTTCACGCTTCTTCTGCAGCAACCACGTGAATCTCAGACGGAAATGTTCTGATTTTCTGAGTATTGTGGTAGTGTTCCGTTGAGGATTAAGATCCAATTTTAATGCAAATTTTACAGACATGTCTGCATTCCTGGTGGCATGACCATAGAAACAGGTTTAAACACTGTGAGGTGGTGGGTAGCATGGTCCTGTTTTATTCCTGCCCCAATGCTGTTTGTGTGGCTGCTTGGGTCACTTCCTTAGGTGGTGAGCTACCTTTGTGTAAACCAGTGGTTCCCAAACTTTCCCATCTCTGACCCACAAAATAAAGATTTTAAGGACCCGTGACCCCAACTCCTGATGGGACATACAAGCATGTTTTTCTGAGGTCACTTAAAAAAGTGGTACAGTCGTAACATAATCAACATCAACAAGCAATATATCGACCACTATATGTTTCTTTTATTAATTCAAGTCCTGTTTTTCATCTTTCATTTCATTTATAAAACTGAGATGCCTGATCATTGCAATTTCTGGTATTGACATTTTCTCAAGAGAATCTCAAGACCCCACACTTACCCGTTTGTGACCCCATTTGGAGTCCTGACACCGACTTTGGGAACTGCAGGTGTACACTATGGCTCCCGGGGATGGGTCAAAGGTTCTACGCTCGGTTCTGGTGGGCATCCCTCCCCCTTGACCTCCCTGGGGCTAGCCCACAAAGTGGGTAGGTAATGTATCCTCCTTCTCTTGGTCCTTCTGAGTTCCTTCTACCGCTGTGGGCTGGTATCTTCCTTGGCACTCTGCGGTCTTTTTATCCTCTCTAATATTGGCTGGTCTAGCTGTCAGGGATGGGTGTGGGCAGTGGCCCACCGGGGGGACTGGGTCCTGGGGATTTTATGCGTTGCAGGGATGACAGTGAGGTTGAGTCGGGGCGTTTGTTACCCTATCTCTCACCCTGTGTCTCTTCGGACTGCTGCTTTTGTGCTTGACTGACTACCTACGTCTTTATGGGGGTATTTTGGGGATGATGCCTCGTGTTTTTGTCCTTCTGGAGCTGCGTCCACCTGTCATTTGCTGCCACTCGGGACTGGAATCAAACTGAGTGAAAATGCTGGCAAGAATAAAACAAAAAAACTCCTCAGAGATCTTCAGAAATCTCAGACTTTTATTTCATTACGACTGTTGAAAAATATAAAACAATCAGGATCACAGCAAGTAAAACATAAAGAAATGTGGGCTGCATCAGACATTTTCCATGATGATTCCATATGATGGTTAGCACATTGTGGGGATACCTAACCTCCACCGTTAGGTTCCAACGAAACCTAACCTCCACCAATAGGCGGCATGCCAACGACCGTCGTTAAGACATGGAGCACAAAGGTTTCAATGACATAATGATTGTTGTTCAAGAGGTTAAATAGCTGAGTCTCCACACCTGTTAGTTGGACCAGTCCCAGCCTGGTCAGCGGCGAGCATGAACTGATGAAGCCTCTTGGATAAGAGGTGAAACGTCTTCCAAGACAAATTACCAAGTCCAGTTGCGTTTGATTGAAATTTCCTTGAGATGTGGGGATGGATGCTAGCTTGTTAATGTGCTTTGTTGGATTTCCTGTCTTGCTACATTGTGTTCCAGAGCTAAGTAATAAGGGACTTTCTGAAAGTCTGATGTTCAATGCATCACCAGATACCAGTGTCACAGGAAACATCGTAAATAAAATGCTTCACTCCAACACAGCAGCGACCGATCAGATGCTTGACAACAGCTTCCAGACTACAGAACCCATAAGGTGCTCAACCAACAATAGGAGGGACCTGATGCGCACTGCTTCAACACTCTGTAGTAACAATAGTGAAGTTCAGATCAAAGTGTTCAGCTCATGACGTAGGAGAAGATTTCCTCTGGAATTTCACTTCATCCCTGCATTATTCTAATGAGAGCAAGCATTAGCCTAGCACCTCCTCTGCCAGCTCCTCCTTCCCAGGGGAATAATTGTTACCAAGGACTTTTTGTAGTCACTCTGAGCAGGATGATCAGTATACTGATACATCTTTGTAAACCCAGTTGAACCTCTGCTCTGTGTTGGAGAGAAAAGACTATCCAGAAGCTGAGGAAGAAAAAAATCATCCATTGCTAAAGTTGGAGCCTCCATGACTTGGAAAAAACTTTAGGATCCCTTAGATATAAGTGGAGGGGTTTGCTGGACAGATGGATGGATTTATTATTAGATGAAAAATACAGAGAGATTTTAATCATTTTGATCATGTCTGCATTTATTATAAAGTCTACCCAGAAAGTCAGGTTTTCTGAAGGAGCTCTCTTTGTAAAACCAAAAGGAAAACCAAAAACCTCTGGGTTAGGCATCGCTCTGCTTGTGGACAACCTTCCTGTAGGCCTGAAGGCAGCTGGGACAACTGCTGTTTCTGAGATGGGTCTGAGCTGACTCCAGTCATTACATTTTTTTCTAACTTTATTCTATTAAGCTTTTAGTTTGGATTTGTACAGGTGTATTTGATAAATTTCATACCAGTAGCTTCACTGTTAGAAATAGGAACCCCTGCTTTAAAAGTGAGTAACTGATGAAATAGGTTCCTCAAAGCTGGAGGACTTTAGAGCAGAACAGAGCAATCACCCTGAAAAAGAACCAGGGAACATCACAGTGGCAGAGACACTGGACCAGCTGTTAAAGGAAGGAACCGCCTCAGTCGCTGGTTCGGACAGTCCTGACCATGAAATGTCCCATCAGTAGCTGCAGTACCTGGTAACTAAAACAACTGTTGGACCGGTCTAGGATGTGCTGGTTCAGGTCCACCATGTCAGATCCTCTGTTGTCCACAGCCTGCTGTTTACGGTCCATCTCTGGCTACAAAGTTATGTTCCCTCTGTTCCTGTCCTCTCTGGGTCGCCAAACAAAACAGGACAATGGATCCTGTTGTGCCTGGAGCTGATCAACACCCGAAGGACAGTCAGAACCTTCAGTTAGAGACGGAGCTCCATGGGATGGTGGATAATAGCCCTGAAGACCAGTTCAAAGCCAAGTTCATACTAAGGCTCTGGTTGTTCATAGGTCTGGACATTCTCAGGAGATGGTCACAGAGACTGGAGGAATCATCAGCCTCCTTTTCTGGGACTTACTTTGAAATATGAACCAAAACTGATTTAAAATTTATAGCTTTACTTTTTAAGATGATAAATAAAACATGTTTAAAACAAGGAAAAGGATTCTTATATCACAGCAGACTATTTAGTTTGATCTACTGTTGTTCAGTCTCGACATTGTGCTTTTACATCTCTGGTTGCAGATTCTCTTCTCGTTCCTATCTGACCTACTTTCAATGCAAACAGTGCATGGGGACCCTGATCTGTTTGGGCCCTGGGTCTCTGCCCAGTGGGCTCACTCAGTAATCCCTCCACCACAGCATTCAGCATCAATGTCTGCTCATGTGGAATTCGGGATTACTAGAGATCAAGGAATCTGCTTGGTTTCCATGCAGCAGAAACACGATGATGATGTTCTTCTCCAGAGAATGAGGAAGGTGAAAACATGGTGGACCTGCAGAAATATACTGATGATGATTTGGCTTTTGAAGGTTTGTTGCGTTCAACACTCCCTTAAACGGAGTGAGAGACAGTTGCAGATCTTAACGGCCATTACAGAAATCTCACAGTCCCCTCTAGAAGGCGCTCTAGTTCTGAGACATTCTGTGATCCCTTTTTAATAAAATTTAATAAAGCCAGATATGGGAGGAGCTTCCCATAGATTCCAACATAATGAAAGATTTTAAATCAACCATCTTTCTTGACCAAAACAGGCAGAAGCAACATGCTTATATACGCCTCGCCTTCATACAGATTTTTCCAACAAAGACATTAAAGCAGTAAAACAAAAAAAGGAGTTTTTAATATAATAATAATGAAAAGAATCGCTAAAAAAACAACAACTGTGTTTTTACATCAAATTTTTCAGCAAACCCTGCAGTTTCAGTAGCTAATATAGATCAGTGAACGTCAACTCGTGGCCCACTAGCACGTTCTACCCCCAATATAACTAAATTAGGAATAGGGAAAAATGCATGTACTATTTTTTTTCTAAATCAAAATAAAGAAACTGAAAAACAGTTCAGAAAAGCTCTCATTCAACATTTATTTTCTTCTTTTTTATCTGCAGTAGTTCTTAGAATGTCTTTAAATGCTCCCATACATCATTATATTAAGATACTGTGGTCGAACACCAGGAGGCTCCACTCACACCAAGATAAGACCAAGATTCAAACAATAGATACATTTTTTGGCGTAACAATTGAATGTTTTAAGTCTCGTGTTCTGACTTACCGTTGTCAGTTGGAGTGGAATTAAAGAGGTGATCAAATGCAGCGTTTTTGTTGTCCATTAATTCCTCCACATTTGTGACCCCGACATCGAACGTGTCCGAAGCTGAAGCCAGCACCTCTCCGGAGATGCCGGCTGCCGAGCGTCTTCCACCTGCATCCCCAGATTCTCTTCCCTTTGCTTCAAAAATCCCGGATTTCTGGCTGCATGATCGTCCTTCATGGTTTTTCCACATTCAGGCCCAGTTTGCTCTTCATAGAATCTCCTCAGACGACACTAAGCACCACTATGTGGTGGCCTTGCTCGATCCGCTGTCCACCCGCCGTATAATGTCCCTTCTCCGGAACCCCACAGCTCTGAATGAGCTACTGCTTCGCTGTTAGTCACTCTCTGCAGCAGAACGGGCCGAGAAACTCCTCTCCCTCCCTGGATTGGGTGATGGAACAGCACTCAAGCTCATGGAGAGCATGTTGTCCCTGCTGGGTATTGCTGATCGCGGGTTCCTTTTCATCCACCTGTCCCTCCGACAGTTCCTAGCTCTGATGCGGGTTGTCCTCGCCAGCTCCGCGCTGCTGGTTCCCAGAAGTGCCTGGATCCCCTGGCTGGCTCTGACCGGCTGGCGGAAGGCTGCGGACCGTCGTTGACTGCTGTTAACGGCTCCCCCATCAGGACGTTTGGCGAAAGGTCGTTGAATGTCTGCTTTTACAGTAGAGACTTCCAGTGGAACTTTGTCGTAGCTGCCAGTTCAGTTCCCATCATAGGGGCTGATTTGCTCTCTGCACACCGACTCCTGGTTGATGTCGCTAACAGACGGTTAATTTACGCTGTGTCCTTTTCCCCTCTGGCTTGTCTGACACGAGGAGCTGTACAGTCAATACATGCTAATGGTTTAGCTTCTGAGAACGATATTTCAGCTGTTATTAACAGAGTTTCATTCACTGACTGTTCCCTCATTTTCCAACCGTGACACTAAGCACGGGCTAGAACATCATATCCCCACTCCCGGGCCTCCGGTGTTTGCACGGGCGCACCGCCTTGATCCCGCTGAGCTGGTTATCGCTCGGGAGGAGTTCGCTATCTAGGGGGCGGTGTTAGAGCAGCGGGTCAGCGGGGTTTGGCAGCCGCTTGCATGTTTCAGCCGCTGAGGGACAACGAGCACAAATGCAGCGTTTTTGACAGAGAGCTGCTTGTTCTCCATTTGGCTACACGGCATTTCTGTGTTTTCCTCTAGGGCCACCTATTTACAGCCTACGTTGACCACAAACCGTTGATATTTACCATGTCCAAGACCTCTGACCCCTGGTCAGCACGTCAACGGCTCGGGCGTTTTTATCAACCTGGGCTGCATTTTTTGGCCCACCTTCAGAAATCATCTCTGGCAGAGGACCACAGTTTGTGTCAGAACTTTGGTTCTCCATGGCTGACAGTCTAGGGATCAAGATCCACAGCACCACTGCATACAAGCCACAGGCTAACGGGTTATGTGAGCGGTTTAACAGGTCATTATAAGCTGTGCTTCGTCTTGTTTTGACCAGTGGCAACTGGATTGACCGCCTCCCATGGGTTATGCTTGGGTTGCTTTTTCGCGGATAAAGAGGACCTTGGTGTCTCCCCAGCTGATCTGGTTTTAGGCCAGGCCGTACGTATTCCACGCATGTTTTTTCCTGAGGCCCCACCGCCCTAGTTCAACTGTCTGACTCAAAGTGACCCTTTTCATGTTCCTTGTCCTGTACATCATTGTCTTCCCCAGTAATTCATACCTCAGAGTTTAGCGTCTTCTAAGTTTGTTTTTGTTAGACATGATGCACACAGGACATCATTGTAACCTTTGTATGACGGCCTTTTCAGGGTCCTCCAACCCGGCAGCAAGCACTTTCTTTTAGATTTGGGGGGGGGCATAAGGAGACTGTCTGTATAGATAGGCTTAAGCCCGCTCATGTTCTCATGTAGATGATGAGGTAGTAACAGCCCAGGCTCCTCGTAGGGGCCGACCCCTCACCAAGCTGTTGATGGACTGCTCTCCTCCTTTCAGATAGTCTTGTCAGCCTTCAGTGCTCACCTCATCCTCGGCCTCCCCTCGTCACCCTCAACTCCACCTTCAGAGTGGGAGATCCCAAACTGCTGCTGATGGGCCCAGGTTCAGCCGTTGTGAACGTTTCATAAAGCCCAGGACCCGGCCCTATATATGGACACTACTGGGTGTTCGGGGAGGGGGGCACCAGGAGGCTCCATTCACACTCAGATAAGAGGATGTTTAGATTAAAAAAATAGATACATTTTTTGGCGTGACGATCGAATGTTTCTAGTCTTGTGTTCTGACTTAACGTCATGAGTTGGAGTGGAATTAAAGAGGTGATTGAATGCAGCGCCTGTGTTGTTCATTTATTCCTCCACAATACAATTTTTGAACTTTATTCCAGGGGAGCATCTGACCCTCACAATGCCTGCTGGGAAAACTCTGGCCCTTCAGATAATTTAGTTGATGACATGTAATATAGATGAATAGTTTGTTTTTATAACTTTACTGACACAAGTCTAAGGCCTGATGTGCTCTTGTGTTAAAATGTGGCTGAAGATGGTGGTAAAAAAAAATAAACTGGATATTTAATGAGGTGGTGCTTGGTATGAAAAGGTTGAGAACCGGGATCAAAACCATCCCATAATAGCTCTGGCTCCATGTTCAGGGTTGTTGTCTTGCAAAGTGAACCTCTACCCCAAACGCAGATAAAATTTACTAGCAAATATCTAATTACACAAACAGTTTCCCTAAGTTTTGATGCCAATCATAAAAGAGAGATGGTGTTTAGTTTTTAGTCTTTTTCCTCTTAGAATGAGATTAACTCCTTCTTCTTCTGCTGTCTGCTTCACGTCGACTGATAAAAGTTGTTAGCCCGCTTTACAAACCGTAGCTGGTTGAATCCCTCAAACTTCTGTGTTTTATGGGATGCTGTTTGTAAAGTTTCATATGTGAAAAAGAGTTCATTTTCCAAAGTAATATTTTTACCATCTTATTCATTCATAAATGTCACAGTTATTTAAATAATAAGCTATATCTTTTGTTTAAAAAACTAATATTTAGCTAGTTGCGGGTGGTGCAGTTACTGTTACGATAGATATATTCCGATATTTTTAGTGGAAGTGTTGTTTATTTCAAAAGGAAAATAAATTACATAAAATGAGTAACATGAGCAACAAAACCGTCTTTGCAGCTTTGACATAACAGTATACAAGACCCAGTTTTTAATTTATTACTCTATTTCTGTTGTTAATCAAATCAATTTCACGTATTCCTTTTGTGTCTCTGCAGGCCGGCCACCAGTGAGGAGCCACTCACCTGGTGATTACCTGCTGGAGGCGGAGTCAGACCGACAGGGTCATGTGGTAACCAGGACTCCTCTCTGAGGACAAGATGTCTCTGGCCCCTTTATGGATCTGGTAAATAAAGCAACATGTAATGTTTCTCTGCTTTCTGTTTCCATCTTGGTGGTGAACCGTAGCCATGGTTACAGGGTCCATGTTGGAGAGGGTGGAGCAGGGGTCACGTTAACTAAATATTTGCTATATTTGATAATTGATGTTTTACATGGTGACAGAAAAATCTGAAACGTGTTGATCATTTTAACAAATTAATATTCACACCACTGACCATTTGGTGCAGATGCGCTGAGATATTCAACTTTACGCACTGAGTTCAGGTAACTGAAGCAATGAAAATAATATTCATTAAGCCTGTAACCATGGCTACTACAGCTTCATCTCAGACCTGGACACCATACTGGATACATCCCGCTAACCAGGAGCTGACATCACGTTGAGGGTTACCGAGGCTTTGGAGCAAGACTTTAGCTGGACAGGTGGAACAACACCTGACACAGACTGACGGTGACAAATCTCCGCCGTTTAACTACTGACGCAAAGAGGTGATCAAGGGGATATCCTCCCCCCTGAAGCAAACAGAAAAACCCATTCTTCAGAGAGTTTTGTTTTATTCTGATCAATTGGATAAATGTTCCTCAATTTCAAAACTATCGTGAAGTTGCGCTTTAGCCTTAGCTTTAGCCTCCATTATGCACAGCAGGTGAAATCTTAACAATACTTTCTGTTTTATTAATCTGCACAATGTGGATTCTCTGATTAGTTTTTTTTAGTTTGAATATAAACTAAAATGAATGAAAATGAACTACTGAATATGTTATCAGTTAAAAAAGTGGACAGAAAAAATTGATGAGCGTATTTCTTTTTAAAACATTCAGTCAAAATGGTAGACAAGAAAAGATTGTACAGTGACTTCTGGGAAGGAACTAATTTTACTGTCCAGCACCAAACAAATGAAAATGATCTGTTCTCCTCAGCAGGTTGAACCTTTGCATCGTAACCTCCAATAATTTAAAATGAGGGTTTATGGGTGACACATCGTCCCTTTTTAGAGCAGCTCGTTAGTTTAACATGTTTAGAGGAGGAAATGCAGACCTCTGAGGGTGATAACTAGCAAGACTCTAATGATTGGCTTTCAGTCCTCCACCACCTGCTTGGGTTCGTCTCACCTGTGTCTTCTCTCCCACAGCTGTGTCCTGCTCCTGTTCGCAGCTCCTCCAGCAGCTCCAGGGGTGAGTGTGAATGGATGGATGGATGGATGGATGGATGGATGGATGGATGGATGGATAAATGGTTGGATGGATGGATGGATGGATGGATGGATGGATAGAGAGCAACTTGAACTTATTGTCTGCAGAAACTCTCCTCTTACTCTCAATTTATGTGATATATTTTGAAAGAAATGAGGCAGAAACTGAAAGAGGTTTCATGGGAACTTGAAAAGTGCATATGTAAAAACAAACAAAACAACCTGTGGCTTTACATTTGTCCAAGTGTTCCTCATGGATCAGTTTTCAGTCCTCCATCTTTCTGCAAGCTTAATTATTTAACTAACTGGAAACAGAAAGACGGACCTCTAGAGACTGGCTGCCGTTTGTTAGCAGCAGCATCCACAATCATTTTGCTGCATGGATTTCTGGCCAGCCAATCACTCGTAGGATGCTCCAGAAGGACATCGTGTTGGATGGTGGTTAATAGCTTGTCCTGGGCCCTGATTGGGGTGCAGTCGGGATGTTAGAACAGTGATGGAGGATAACTGGAGCTTGTTGGAGGGAGGGATGGTGTTAGTGCTGAACAAAGTTATGACAGCAGATAAAGCCATAGCATTCCTGCCAACAACAACGCCTCACTGATAACCTCGTTTACACAACTTCAGGAATGGGGCCCACAGAGAAAAAGAAAACACTGCCAGGACATCAACAGGGACACTGAGTGTGGGACATGTGAGCGGGGACGGCCCAGATTAGCTCCTCTCTGTCTGAATGTTGTTTTATTAGCGACGGGAATCAGGACCCAGTCATGTTGCAGATGGACTTTTAGGAACAAGTAGCAACAGAGAAAATTACATTTTTGTCTGTATAAAAAACAGATATTAAGGCTCTCTACACACCTATAAATCATCATAATTTTTTCTGAGACGAAACAATAAATGTGTTGAAATTATCCTAAGGCTGTTGGGTTCAAAACCCCAGACCTGAGGTTCTTTCTCCATGGAGTTTGCATGTTCTCCCTGTCCATGCATTGTTTTCTCTCAGGGTACTCCCACTTCCTACAAAACATGACTGGTTAACTGGTCTCTCTAAGTTGCTGTATTGAGTACCCATTTGTTGTCAGTATTTCCTTGTGATGGACCGAAGACAGGACCATGGTGCTAAAAACTATAGGTGTAGTTCTGGTTCTGGGAACCTGGAGTACACAGGTTTCTGATGACCTGAGAGGGACTACATAGTTCCTATCTGACAGCAGCTCTGAGGAGCATTTACCTGTAGGACCACGGTCATTCAGTATCTAATATATCAATTCCCACAGTTTAATATTATTTTTCACAAGCTGGGAGCCAGATCAGTGACTGAAGGATTGTTGGGTAATACGAGCAATTTTTCAAAATGTTTGCACCGCTTATTTCAGTGTTTATATTTGCCGCTCCTGGAAGGCCTCTCTTAACTTTGTGCCAACACATTCAACATAAGTTTATTATTGACAAAAAAAGCGTCATGCACACTAAATATAACCTAATAGTAATGAACACTCTAATGGCCATAAACATGATAGTTATGTAGATGTTTTCTTTTTTCCCCCAAAGAGGGATCATAACTCACTGTGTGCTTAGCGAGCGCACAGTAAATTATGATCCTCATGATCCAGTTATGAACCAGATAAGACCATTAATTTTCTTAGAGTCAAATTGATCAAATGTAATATTTTCATTGCAGTATTGGTCTGATAAATTCCCCTGCAAAACTGAATTATTTTTGCTGCCATCATACTTTTATCAAACTGTACAGTAGACGGTGGCACACAACCAGAAGCAAACGTGTGTTGTACTGTATGTTTTGTCTATGAAATGGCCCACATGAGTCTCAGGCAGTTTGATTTGGATCAGTCCTCATTCATATTTTTTAAAGAGTTAGAAAAAATAGAGCATGATTGTCTCTGAACGATCTGATTAAACTCTGTCTGCTTCTTAAGAAACTGCAAAAAAAAATCTGCCGTTTACATTCTTCTTTCTCTGGCTGAGCTTCAGAAACCCAAAGTTTTTCTTTACTGAACTTCTTCATTTATGCTGTAATCTGACATTCCATCAGGTAGCAACAACAAACCACGTGCTCCTACCTGGCCTGATCCCGGGCAGGTCCACATGTTCACATTAAGTCCTGCTAAATATTTTCAAAAAATAAAATAAAAAACCAACAGAATAGTAGGGCTGCACAATTAATCGGCTAGAGGAGGTGGGACCACAGGCGAACGTAACCTAAACATCTGGGTCAACAGAAGTCATATGGGTCAAAGGACATGCAAAATAGTGGAGCAGTACGTCTGAAGACATGCTTATTACGCAATCGTTTGCTATGCAGTATTACATTAACAGGTGAGTAATAGTTTCTACGTAGCATATAGTAAATACTAAGGATTTGGATGCAGGGAATGTTAAAGGCCTTTTCTGTATAAGCTGTAATTGTTTCCCATAAATTGCACTTTGAGATTGCACTCTGGAATAACATATTTAGCTTGTACTTTTGAATATATATATATGTGTGTTAGAGTTTGTTTTTGTTAGTTTTTTGCATTATTAATCATCTATTCTAATCTTAAATTTTATTTTCACATTTTTTTCTTTTAATTTTTGAAAGTTTATAATTGGTGCAATAAAAATAGATATTTTACAGGACTGGATGAATGATCATGATTAATAATCGTGATTACAATATTGATTAAAATAATCGTGATCATTTTTTTGGACATAATCGTGCAGCCCTACAGAACAGTGGATAACCAAGAGCTTACATACAGAGTTAATGGTGGTAAAACACAAAGGAACCAGATGAGCTAATCAGAGGTGAAATAGGGAATCTGAGTGAAAGAGACTAATTAAATAAATAAGACTGCTAAAAATCACAACTGAGAAGGCCGGACAATAATCGCAGAATAAACAGTCAAATATACAAAAACCAGAACAAAAGAACAAACAAGAAGCTAAGCAATAGGGAATTATTTAATATGGAAAAACCTTAGTCATAATATTGAATACAGAGTAATTACATGAATTCAGCAAAACCAATAGAAAATAAATGTATGGATGATCAAAATAAAAAAACCAAAAAAAACAGCCAAGGATGTTCACAGTTTATGTATAATGTTGTTGGAATTTTAGATTTTTCTGCATCAAGAACCTTCATTCACCAATAGCTGGTTGAACCACATGGAAAAAGGTGGTTCCATTTAGAACAGAAAAAAAAAACCTCGTCTTAATTTTGTCCAGAGGCAAAGTCAGAAATGTTTGTCTCCCGACGGAAGCCTAGTTTATACTTCTCTGTCTACGTCAGAGCGAATAGATGCAACTCGAATATCTGACGGCGCAAGGTTTCTCTGTGGCGTATGCGAGGATGCACGGAGTAGACCCAAATTTTCTCAACTTTCTTCAAATGAAACGGAGAGCGTGTGTCAGTGATTGGTCAGCTCAACAACAGCCAGAGATCATTTCACCAGAATGGTGCTTTATAGTCGATTTAATCAGTAATTAATGCTGTATTTGGGCAATAAATGTTTTAAATTGAAACAAGAGTTTTTCTAATCTGGTCGGGGCGACCGTGGCTCAGGAGTTGGGCATTCGTCCTGTGATCAGAAGGTTGCCGGTTTGAGCCTCCTTGGGCAAAACACCTCTTTCCTACTGGTGGTGGTCAGAGGGCCCAGTGGCGCCAGCGTCATATGCTTTCTCTAAAGCCTAGTTTATGCTTCTCCAACAGCAAATTTGTACTCAGACGGAGACGTATTGACAGCAGGGGGTACTGACTTTTCATGGCGGCTTCTTCCTACTTACAGCATAGTTTCTGTTTTTTTCTTCAGCCTGTTGACACATTTCCCGCTCAAGGAGCAATGGACGACAGAAAGTAAGTCAAGCTGTAAAGCTTTTTACTAGAAGTGCAGTTCAGAGTATCCTCTAAAACACATGGAAACAAACAAAGCAGCATTTTTGTTGTTTCTTTACACCTCCTTGTGTTCAAAATCGCCAAAAGACCTGATTAGATAAATTATCTGTTTAATATAAAGCATGTAGTGGCCAAACGCTGCATTAGCTACTGATTACAGCCACTATATAGCCTCGTTCTGGTGGACCGATCTCTGGCTGTTACTGAACTGACCAATCACCGGCATGCGCTCTATCTTGATGTAGACGGATATTTAGAAAAAGGTGGCTCTATTCCTTCCGTCCTAGCATAGGTGATTGAGAGCCCTTGCGTCGATGGATAGTGGCACTACGTCAATCAGTCTCTGTCAAAAAGGAGAAGCATAAACTAGCCTTAAATCTGCAAAGACACAATGCAGCTCCCTCTGACCCTCTCTGTACTTCTTCATCAGCATCCTTAAAGCAAAGATTTCATCCTTGGTACTCTTTCTTGGCATGAAACTGTACTGCTGCTCACGAATGCTCACGTCTGACCAAACCTCAGCTTCTACCACTCTTTCCAACAGCTTCATTGTAATGCTCATTAACTTTATTCCTCTGCAGTTTCCACAGTTCTGTACATCTCCCTTGTTCTTACAAATCAGCACTAGAACACTTTTGATCCATTCCTCAGGCATCGTCTCAGTACGCTTTCAACACAATACAATTCAAGATGCTTTAGATGGTAAAGAAACCAAATATATGATAAAAGCATGAAAATTTAAAACACAAAAAAATTAAAGAAAACATTTAGCATTTCATTAAAAGCAACAATGTAGTAAAAAATAAAAAGAAAATGTATGTAAAAGCATGAAAATTAACAACAGATTAAACAAGAGAATCAATGAAAGAAAAACATTAAGCATTTGATTAAAAAGAACAATTTAGGAGAAACATTAAAAGAAAAGAAATATATCAAAAATCTATATTGGAATATTAATCAAAAACATCTCTAACCAGGAGAGTTTTAATCTTTGATTTGAAAGAATATAATGACTCAGCAGCTTTGCAGTCATCAGGAAGTTTGTTCCAGATTTGTGGAGCATAGAAGCTGAAAGTTGTTTCTCCATGTTTGGTTCTGATTTTAGGTATGATTAGTAAACTAGAATTGGAGGACCTCAGTGGTCTGTTGGGTTGGTATGGCAACAGCAGATCTGCAACATACTTTGATGCTAAACCATTCATTAATTTTAAACTAGTAGGAGTATTTGTGAAAGGACTTTAGAACTGGGGTGATGTGTTCTACTTTGCTGGATCTAATGAGGTCTTCATTTAAACTTATAACGACGACGAAGGTTAGGGATGTAACCACATATTCAGAAATCAGTAAAGACGCTTTGTCCACATAGGCTCACTTAGGAGGAAACACAGCGTCCTTTTATGGTTATATGTTATGAAGCTGCCGATAGTTTTCAAGGACCTGGCATCATTTTATTCATTTTCAACAATATTTTGATGGATATTTCTAAAGATTAATGGTAAAAACTACAAACCGTCACTTTAAATATGTGTTTTGGTTGAAATGTAGGCAAGGCAAGACAATTTTATTTGTGTAGCAAACTTTCAACACAACGCAATGCACATGATTAAAACACAGAAAAGAGAGCATAAATCACAATGAAGATTAAAATACAAGATAGCATTTACAATAAAACAATAAGAAAAACAATAATTTGGATGAAAATTAGAGCAAGCAAGTAAAAAGCAATAATATAATCAGTTACTTATAAGCGAGTCTAAATAGGTAAGTTTTAATTTTAGACTTAAAACAGTTCAGTGTCTCTGCAGCTTTTCATTCTCCTGGTAGTTTGTTCCAGATATGAGGAGCATAGAAACTAAAAGCTGCTTCTCCATGTTTGGTTCTGGTTCTAGGGACGATCAGTAAACTACAGCTGGAGGACCTGAGTGATCTGGATGGTTTGTACCATGATAGCAGATCTCTAATGTACTCTGGTTCTAAACCGTTCAATGATTTATAAACTAGTAGGAGTATTTAGAAGTCTATTCTCTGAGCTACAGGGAGCCAGAGGAAGGACTTTAGAACTGGGGTGATGTGTTCTACTTTCCTGGTTCTAGTGAGAACACGAGCAGCAGCGTTCTGGATCAGCTGCAGCTGTCTGATTGACTTTTTAGGTAGACCTGTGAGGACGCTGTTGCAGTAATCATAAATGCATTGATGAGTTTTTCTAGGTCTCCTTGTGACATCAGTCCTTTAATCCTAGAAATGTTCCTCAGCTGATAGAAAGCTGACCTTGTTATTGCCTTTATGTGACCCTGGTGGTTCAGGTCTGAGTCCATTATTACACCTAGATTTCTGGCCTGGTTGATAGTTTCTAGTTGGATCTGTTTAAGCTGATTACTGATATGTAGTCAATCTTTTTTGGGTCTAAAGATAAGTACTTTGGTTTTGTTTTTGTTCAGTTGGAGGAAATTATGGGCCATCCAGTTATTAATTTGCTCAATGCATTTATTAAGGGTGTACTCCAGTTTTTTTCTTATATCTAAAATGAAACTAAAACACCAGATTTAAGGATTGAACAGCTTTTATTAATCCACTTTCTAAAGATTATATTTGGAATATTTCTATTAACATTTCTTGTGATTGTATAAGGCACACAGTTACAGAACACAGTCATGTTTTCCACCGTGCACCATGGGAAACCACATTCTTCACACATTCCTGGGGAGTGTCTGAGTATGAGACTGGCCAACCTGAAGTCCTGACCTTCAGCTGGTAACACCTTATTCCTAATATGGCCACCTTTTCAGTAAAGACTAATATAATGTGTTACTATGTCCATACCAATAATCAGATTAAAGTTATTTGTCCAAGCCAAAGGGCATTACTATTTTTATTAATTTCTTAAGCAAAAACATATATTTGGTACACAGTGGAACAACAGTGGAAGAGCATTAGGAAACATTAGGCAACAATAGCAGTAAATAAAGTATTACATACTTTCTATTACACAGCTTCATTCTTTTTGTCTCGTAATCTCTAAATTAAACAGCTGATTTTCTCATCTATGGTCGCCATGTTTCTTTTGTTTCTACCCTACAAATCAGAGCTGAGTCTGAGTTCTGTACTCTGCCCCCTAGTGACACTCTCCAGTAGTACATATAGTGCCCAAAATGCAGCCTGTTGCTGGTGTCAATATGAGGTTAAAAAGAAGGTATATTTCCGGCCTTATGCAGTGAGTGTTGGCAAAACCGGCTATTGTTTTTATGTTGAAGCAGTGGAGACTATTATGGGCAACTGCTGAAAGTAACGAATAAAGTAACTTTTAAAATAAGGTAAACAGAAAAGTAACAAAGTTACTTTTTGAAAGAGTAATCAGTAGTCTATGATCAGATTATTGTTTCAAAGTAACTGTGGCAACATTACTTAGCTGTTCCCAAAAACAGACACTCCCACACTGTTGGAGGGTTAGAATTATAAATAAATGACATTGAATTTTTTTGGGGTTTTTTTACTATATGGATGGATGGATGGATAGATGGATGGATGGATGGATGGACGGATAGATGGATGGATGGATAGACGTCGATTAAGGCTTAATATTTCTGAATAAAATATTGAAACAGATGTCGCATCATGACTTAATATTCCGTCTTCTCCTGGTTTCCAGGGCGACCTGGACGAGCCGTGTGATGGGCGGGACTGCACCACCTGCAGGTGTTTTCCAGCTAAAGGAGCGAGGGTGAGTAATAATCAACAGCCAATGGCAACAGTGACGCATTCACTGGCAGTTTGGAAACCACAAAGGTTGCCTTCTCTCCAGCCTTGTTTAGTCCGCTTGAAACTAACTCTAGTTTTTTTTGCCCGGTTTTTACGTCCGGTTTGTTTGGGAAGTGTGAATGAGCAATCGAACTCTGATTTGGACCAAACAAATGAACTCTAGTCCGGCTAAAAACGGTGCTCTCTGTTTGATTGAAACTAACCCTGCTTTGGTTCGATTGCATGTGTGAATGGTAAACGGACTGGGGCCGCACCAAAAGCAGGAAGTGGACTATTGTACAGGGAATTCTGGGTAAGTAAAATCTAAAAAAAACCTAATGCTGAACATGAATGAATCTTGTCTGTATAAGGAGAACATATGTGCTGGAGGTTATATTCAGGCAATGCTACTCATAAAAATGCTCATACGTCTCAGCCGCCTTGTATAAAAAACAACGTTCTCTATTTTCCCCTTCCTCATTCTATGTTTATCCTGAGTTACTGCTGCAGTATTTATCCATAGACATTATATACGTAGACGCCTCATTGTGTGCTGTAGGATGATCCAGCATGGCGGCCATATTGCATGGGTCTCCTCACTACAAACCCAACTGGAGTCGGTGCAGAATGGGAAGCTATTTGACGATTTTTATTTATTTATTTAAAGAACGAGCAGCTACTGTATAGAAAACATGGATGCATGTGCAGGATAAATACATCTTAAGTTATAACAATTACTAAAAAACGATTAAATATCTTGAAGAACCAAATAACACAGGATGAATTAATTAGTTTGCCAAGTACAAGGGTAAAAGAAAAAAATCACATGAGAGAAAATGTCTGAGCTTTGAACCTTTCATAAATTATAGATTTGACATACAAAAAAATCATTTTAATAACTAAAATTAGGGGTTTACTTATGCCCATGTTTTTGTGCAGCCTACAGTTGGAACAAGCGGTTTACTACTGAAACCAGATCAAATGGGGTTAAGTAAGAATAAACATTATTTCTAGTTATATGACAATAAAACTCTGGAATAATAACTGTTCATTTGTTATCAAAGAAATGTTAACGTCGGGAACAATAACCACCATTGTCTCTTTTATTTGTTTATTTATCTATTTATTTATAATTATCGCTAATCATTTTTGGGGAAAAACTGTCCATGTGCCGTGCCAGCCGATCACAGCTGCCTTCATCCTCTGACTGAGCTACTACCTGCTTCATGTTAAAACCAGCTGATGGCTCCCTCAGAGGGAACGGTGAAGGTGATCAGAGCAGCAGAGCGTTTGATTCATCAAAACTCTACAGAAAATGGGTCAGCATGTTCTTGGATAACTATTTAATTGGAGCTTAGATTGGTTCAGAAGACGTGTTTTTACCTTTTACTCTGGGAGTAAAGTACTCTGTTGTCTCTCTATTTCTGAACGTAAGGCTGTAATAAATTCAAATAAACAATCAATCTTGTTTTTATGAAAACATTAAATTCAATCATTTATATTTTTATTAATACTCCTTACCATATGTATTATTTTGTTAAAAAGCATAATAAAATATGTTTTTGTTGTTAGCTTTATACCTTCCTGACTAGAAATAAACGGAGTTGGGGCGAATGGGGACCTATCCAAGATGGCGGCCGCACGTCAGCTCCAATAGGCAGCGTCAGTCCATGAGGCGTCTAAGTATATAATGTCTATGGTATTTATCTGGTACGTTTACCAAACACAACAGATCAATCCTAAAACCGCTGAAATCTGCTGCTCCTCCATGTTTGTTTACATTGCACTGTGCTGGAAGTCCCCGCCCCCCCGGCATGACGAAACACAGCTCTACAACAGCGCCACCACTAATATTTTA
>JAPXFQ010002357.1:55000-150000 GCA_028564705.1 Apricaphanius iberus
AGTTATGTTTTAATAAGTGCATGTAGGGACTAGGTCATGTAAAGATCATCAGAGAGCTTAAATAGAAGTCAGTAAACATCAGATACCTGCAGGACGCCCTTTGACCTCCTTCTTTCTATTGTACAGTGATTTAACCTGGTGGGAGCCGACATCAGGACTACGTAGGAAGGACTGAGGAAGATAATGTTTGATTACCACATACCATATGATATTAGGAATGGGAGGATACGGGGGAGTTTGAGCAAGGCATCGTTCTGGTTGGTCTTGTAATCTGGCCAATCTACTTATAAAATATCTAAAATGCCTCAAGGACTCCAGTCTCATCTTTGTTTAAAGGAAGAAGACATATTTTTACACATCAGGAGAGAGGAGCTTTTTATCATATTTGTGAACAAAACAGTATTTGGTGTATTGACAGAGGCTGAAGTAGTTTTAGTGTAAGAAAATAAAATAGCAAAACAGTATTTGAGCTGTTGTTGATGAGAGACATAACTGCAATGGTGAACGGACCCCCCAGTAAAACGTTACACCCCCTGTTGTCCTGGCAGGGAAGTGCTTTGCAAGACGCCTCAGGTAACAGAGAATTATAAAAGGAAAATCTGTCTGTCGATACGTGTTTGTTTTATGGCTGACGGAGAAGTCTAAACTGCGTCCAGAAATAAAGGAATGACCAGCTAATATCTAAGAAATCATAACACCAAAAGTACATCCTGAGGTTAAATCCAGTCATTTAGTTCTGCAGAGGACTGGTACTGATTCAATCATCTGATTCGGGGGTGGAGCAGAGATGGATATAAAAGCTGCAGGTAGATCTGGAGGACTGGACCTGGAAACCTCTGCTATAGTACCAGGGTCTGCCAGGGCTACCATCCTGCTATTGTAGATGCATCCCTGCTCCAACACCAGAATCTAAATCCTGGTTTACCTTCTTGGCTTATCATTGGGTGTCGCTAAGGTCTGAGTTAGCTAAATGAGCTACAGTTAGTTCTTAAACCCTGTTAATAAATCCCTGCTGTTATTTGCACATCAGTTTATGTTCCGTTACCTTCTTCTAAAAAATATGTATACTTTCTATTAGAGTAGAATCCTTTATTATTCACATGAGGGGAAATTGGGAATAATGTGTCACATTCATATTAAAGACAACTTCCCTGACCAGGAATCAAACCCAGGCCCCAGCAGTGAGAGCACCAAATCCTGACCACTAGACCACCAGGGTGCAGATGCACAACTATACAGTACATTCACATTCTGTAAATACTTTTTGCTTTTAAATAATCCTACTCAGTTGCACATTCAAACCGTATTCAAATAAGTATACAATTTTAATTTTAATTACTGCACAGTTCTTTGTTTTTTTTATTTTGTCCTCAGTATACATACATTATTCCTAATCCTGAATTTCCCCTTTATGGGAAAATACATTATTATTCTATTCTATTCTACGTTTTGTTCTTAAGAAACAATAAAAAGCTGTTGGTTCTGTTGACCTCTACGTCTTTAAATAAACACCACCTTCTGCTGCTGTGTTGTGACATAAAGCACCAATCTGTGGGCAGTAAACATCTGATCTAGGAGATGAATCTTCTTAACATTCAGTTACATTAATAATCTAAGCCTGCAGCCGGCTCGGGTTAACTGTTAACCCCTCATAGGAAATAAAAACCCATAATTCATCCATCAACCTGTGATCACAGAATCATGTGTTGCTTTGGGAATTGGAAAGTTGCTGAAAACATTGTAAATGTGCCTCTAATAAAGGTTTAATAAAAACAAAACTTTTCTTTGGACAAGGTTATTATTGGCATTCTTCCATCAAGTTATAGTTTGATTTTTTAATAAGTGAACTGAATACATTTATGAATCTTTATCTCTTGCAAACAACAGAAGTTTCAGTCTGCTTGTTTATTTCTCTGATGTTTGTTTTATTCTTTTTTGATTATCATCTTCATCTCTTTCCTGCCTTTTGCATTTTGCAGCTCTTGAAGATGAGAAAACGTCTCAAAATCTGCTCTGGATCTGAATTCTATTAATCTTAATCCATATTTCATTAATATTTCATTAATCTTTCATTCTGATCTCAGGTCTGCAGGTCTAAAAGATGAACCTCCGTAGGGCTCAGCTTACTGTAGCTGCTTGTGTTTGTGTGACACTGCCCCCTAGTGATCAGATTAGATCATTACAGGTTTTATTTCCCAGATGTTTTCAGTGGTGCTCGGTAGTGAAATGTTTCACTCCGGTTATTCCTTCACATAGAGACCATCATGGACTTACAGTTCTATTCTATTCTAAACACTGGAGTTACTGTGGTTTTTAACCAACAGAAGGTCTTATAACGGGTTCAATGAAGGTCTGTTTGCTCTTGTTGTGTTTCTTCTGGTTTTCTTCTCAGGGTCAAGTTTCTGCAAGGTCCACCTAAGTTAGGATGTGTAAGGATTTGTCTGCATCCAGCAGGCTTGGTCACTGCTCAGGGTTTAAGTGTCTCATAGTGTTTCATGTTCTGCAGGGTGCCCCAGGTCCTCTGGGTCTGCAGGGCCCCCAGGGGCCTCCAGGGTTCCCAGGCCTTCAGGGACTTCCAGGTCAGAAGGGGGACAGAGGAGATGAAGGTCCGATGGGAGCTCGTGGAGGGAAAGGAGATGTTGTGAGTAAAATAACTGGCTCTTTCACAAACTCAGACGGTTCTCGCTGCGTTTCTGTGGTTCATGCATGTGATTATACAGAACGGTATTACGTAATAGGAAGGGACTCCTCCGTCACAATGGCCCCTAAGAAAAACATAAGAACTCTAGGGTCAGCATACATAAAAAATGTTTTATTTTTCATTTTCTCAAGAATGCTTCAAGTTGCTTTTGCAAAGTGAATGGCAGCTGTACCAACTTTCTGAAACGGCTGTGGGAACCAATGCTCCACTCTACAGATGTCTTTAAACTCCAGATTTCCTACAAACTGGAAGATTCGTATGAACTTATCATTCATAGAAATCTTTGTGATCGAGGCTTGAAATAGATTTCTGAAGACTTAAAGGAAACATATGTAGGATTGTGGCCAAAAGTGGTACTGCAATCACATTCAAAACACAGTAGAACTGTGTATCCCTTCCTGACTCGAGGTTGCCAGCTGCTGCAGGATCCAGCAGGAACGGCTGACCCTAAATGAATAACATTAGCAATGGTCATACAGGTTAACTTGCAGCATGTTCAGTCCACAATGTACGCGAAGAACGAATGAGGAATTATTTGTACTGAGGTATAGGCTACTCAACACGTCACCATTACGTTTCACATTGCCAGAATCGACGTCCTGTTGTTTTCCTCGACAGTTCAGCCTAATGACAAAGGACCAGGCCCTGATGCTAACGTTAGCAATGACGACTCGTCGTTTTTATCTCCCAAAAAATTCATTACCTTTTCAATTTGATGACCAATCTCCTCCATATGCGCTAACGTAACGTTACTTTCCACGAACATGCATAACTTTGTTCGACTGTCGTGAATATTTGAAATGTCAATTTACATTAAGTACAATTAAGTTAGCCAAACATGTGAATCTTACCTGTCATGAGAAAATTGGCGACGTTGACGTCTGTATTCAAATTCTTCTCCATTTTCAGCCGTCTCCATCTTTCAAAGGCATCTCCTTTACAAATCCTGGTTTCGTTTCGGACTTTGTCACGACGTATTTTGGATTGATAACGAGGTCTTTTAGGTTTCGTAACGTTATACATGTTTTGTCCGTAACGTTCGGAGCTTCAGCTGTGGTAAACGGAGCAGATCTGGCAACCCGGATGAGGAAACTCTACTGACTTCGTGATTCGTAGATAGCTTGAGGGCGGAGCCTCAGACCAAAACAGAACATGACAACAATAACATCACTTGAGGGCTCCAACTTTCACTTTTACATAACAATATCCTGGCTGGACCACTGTTGACAGTGATATAAGTATTTCAAAAGAACATGATTTCTTAATGTGTAGTGACATATCGGGGAACATTTTATGATTAATTAAAATACATTTCTTACTTACGTTTCCTTTAACTGATGTGAGACCAAACTTCTGTCCTCGTACGTCTGTAGACAGGCTTACAGAATTCTGCTTTTTGTTTTTATGGTTTCAGGGAAGTCTTGGCCATCCTGGTTTTTCAGGTTTGGAGGGAGTCCCGGTAAGAAGCTCCGCCTCCGTTAACCGTCTGGCTCGCCTCACAGGGGCAGCAGGAAAGTAGGGCAGCAGCTTTTTAACGTCTGTTTGTTTTGTGTTTGTCCAGGGTCACCCAGGCCCAGCTGGAGGTCCTGGTCATCCTGGTTTGGATGGCTGTAACGGAACCAGAGGAGACACGGGTTCTCCTGGGCTTCCAGGAGAACAGGGACAAGATGGAGAACCGGTAAAAAGCAGTAAATGTTTCACAGTGTTCATGCTGAGGTCTCAGGATGGACCTTTAGATGTTGCTTCATGTCCCGCTCTGCAGGGTTTTAGAGGTCCGAAGGGATTCCCAGGAGATCCAGCCATCTACTTCATCCAATTACCTGGAGCTCCAGTAAGTAAAGCTGATCTGCAGCATCAGTGTTCTGGTACGTAAGGAGCCCTGATCTCAGTGTTTGGTTCTAACAGGGAGATGCTGGGCCCAGTGGACTGCAAGGTCTGCCGGTGAGTTAACCAACCAGATAAGAAGAAAAAAAAACACCTGAAACTTTCCCAATTAGAGCTTCTGGTTCAGTTTTCTGTCTCTGCCTGCAGGGAGAAGACGGTCTTCCTGGACCGACTGGACCTGCAGGTCCAGAAGGATCAGATGGAGACAATGTGAGTCAAGCTCATCTCCAGTTCTTTTGGGTTCAGATTAATTCAGTTAATTAGCCTTGCTTAGAAAGTGTAATTCAGTTCAGTTTGATCCCTTTTAGATACATTTAATTCAGTTCAGGAACATTTTGATTGACTTTAATTTAAATACCTTCAGTTCAGTTCATATCAGTTTAGTTAAATACAAATCAGCAAATTTTAAAATAATTCTAGTTCAGTTTATTTTGACTTCTTTTTCATTTTGATTTCTTTTAGTTCAGCTCAACACAGTTCAGATAGATTCTGACTTTCATTGGACGGTTCTCCTGGATAGTTTAACTGCATCTTTCAAAACAAACAAAATGCTTTTATTGAGCAGGTTTTAAACAAATATGTCCTCTACTGAGCCACGATGATTTGAGAAAATAATTTGAAATTGAAATAAAGCAATACACGTGATTAAAACTGATTTATTTTCTGCCGTCTCTGAGAATTATTATTATATTTATATGCTGTTAACATATGTCTCTCCAGTCCTCATCTAAGTTTTTGTGTTTCAGGGTTTTCCTGGTCCACCTGGTTCAAGGGGTCCACCTGTGAGTTAGTCTGATGGAATTTATTTTAGATTTTGGAATCTATTTATCTATATAGCCAGCAGTTTAATCTCTTTTTTATTTTTACGGTATGTTTTTAATGTAATTTGAAGCAGTAAAATAATATTTGTGACACTCTGTCGTCAGTTTAGTTATTGATTATGTATCGGTTGGCTCCACAGCCACTAACGACTGTCTGATGTTGCCTCATGTTTGTGTTTTAGGGTGAAAAAGGCCGATTACTGCCGGGACCACGAGGAGACCAGGTGTGTATGTCTCTCTGACCACGCCCCCTTAATAAGGAGTAACCTTGACCCTACCTGAGCAAACAATACATGCACACACCTAGCCCTTATACCACATTCCTGTGAGAGTGGCCCAAATATAAAACTTTCTTAGAACCAGCATCCCAAAAAACATATCAATCGGATTTCTGCATGAAATATTACAGACATTAGGCCATGCCCCCTGGTTAACATTTTGCCCCCCCGGCCACGCCTCTACAACATTTCCATCCCTTTATTCCCACCATTAGTAATATTACAGACTTCTGGTCATAATTTTATACTTATCCCTTCACTCTGACCCATCCTCATTAAATCATAGCCACGCCCCTCAGTTACATCATTACAGGAAAGCACCTAAATTAGATTTTTTTTTCTATTTGTCAGTTAGATAATACTGTGTTTGATCAACAGGGAGAGCAGGGAGAGCAGGGGCCCCCAGGACCCTTTGAGTACATCGACCCTCCAGAGGAACTCTACATCAAAGGGGATAAGGTTGGAGGCCTTTATCTTTTTTGGCCTTGTTGGATTTAAATGTTCAGTTTATTCTGTGCTTATTGCTCTTATTGATCAACTGATTAATAATATCTGGAATGTCATAACTGCAGTATGTTTTAATGTTCTTAATGGCTGATTTTAGTTTCTCCTCTAATCAGCCAAAGCAGCTTTAACTGCCTTGTTGCTGAAAGTGCCCTATGCGAGTAAAGTTGCCCTGCCGGGTTCCCATGTGAGGTTCCAGAAGTTTTCTGCTTTTACATCCTATTGCTAGATTATATAGTACTGCTAAAGCTGGCTTTTTATATGGTTCATTTGTCTTTATTTGGAGTTTTCCCCAGTTGTTCTATTATATTATTTATTTATATTTAATTTTTCTTGTGTATTTCTTCCTACTCATATTTGACAATTTTCTGTTCTGATTTATAATCTAATGACAACTTGTAGCAACAGTGGAAACCGCCATATTTACTTGGTTGTGGGAACAAAACCATTAACAGCTTATATCTGCAAATACTTCAGACCGCCTCTAAAAACACTTATAACTTGGGAAGCAACGATACCACTTATTTTAAACTGATACGATACCGATACGTAGATCAGAGTACTTGCTGATACCAAGTACCAATACTGATACTTCTATCACAAAACAATACACTGAATTGGAAGACAGGTTTTATTTTCTTCTCTGCTTGTTAAAAAATATATATATTAATAAAAATTACCACTAAACTAAAATTTTAAAAGAAAAAAAAACATTTTATGTGAGATTTTTGCAGAGTTTCCACATTTTAAGTATCGGTTCATGGTGTCGTTTAACCTACACAGTACATAACAAAGGTATCGGCCCCGGTACTAGTATCGGTATTGGTACATCCCTACTTATAAGTTCCTACTTTAATAGTTCCAACACAAAATCTACATTAATATTAATGAACTTTTTTAGCTCTACCCCAGAAGCTAACATCCACAGTGTTTCTTATCGCCGCTCTTGTGGGTACAGCCAATCAGCACCAAGGAAAACGAATGCCAAAACCGGATTGGCTGCTTTGAAAACAACAGCCAATCGAGTGTGGGTTAGGATTTCTCCTCAGTATGTTTTCTTACAAAGCTACATTGTCTTTAGCACATTTTAGATCAGCTCTATGGAAAAACAACAAAAGTAGATTAATCTGCGAATAGACGAGGTCCGTTGTGTAAGGGCTCAAATGTTCTAGTTATGTTTATATGCTTTTACTAATATAGAGTTTTAGTTCTTTAAGGTTTCATTCACAGATTCCAGTGTAAATGCAATAATTCCATGCATCTTTTTCCACATAATCTGGGTCAGATCATAGAGGCAGCAGCCTCAGCAGAGAGACCAAGACTTCTCTGTCCACAGCCACCTTGTCCAGCTCCTCTGGGGGAACTTAAGGTGTTCCCAGCGGAGAAACAAAGTCCGTCCAGCATGTCCCGGATCTTCCTCTGGGTCTCCTCCTGCTGGGACGGACACAGAACACCTCATTAGCGAGGTTTCCTTACCAGGCGCCTGATCCATCCTCAGCTGGCTCCTCCCAATCTATTAAATGTTTGGGTTAAACTATTTCATTCTTGTTATCTGAGGTCCTGATGTGACCCTGAAAAACCTGAACACCTCTAAAACTACCTTCTTCTGTCAGTCTTTGTCCTAATGTAGAACAGAAACTTGAAAATTATATGTTTTTATGTATTTGAGAAAGACATATGAATTCTTATCGAATCCCCCACAAAAAAGTGTTTAATCCATTTACTGATGTCTGAATGTCCCACAAAGATCCTCCAGATGCTTCCAGCCACATTTTCACACCAAGATGGAGATGTTTTTTTTGTTTTTTTTCTAAACTGGAAGCAAGATGCATTCTCTGTTATCTAATATTAATCAATGGAAGCTGAAGCTTTTTTTTCATTGTTGATTTCCTGAACCTTTGCTTGTGGGATGGATTTATACCCCTTCTGATCTGGACCTAAGTTTGGATTCAGGTTGTCCTAAATCTCAGATGCATATGTTTGTTTCAGGGATCTCCAGGGAAAAAAGGAGAGTGTGGCCTTCCAGGACGCACAGTAAGTAACATTGCTGATTGTGGTTTCTTTTTGGAACTGGTTGCTCCTTTTTTCATTCATTGTTTCCATATCTGAAGAGAATTTTGCTATTCCTGAACTTTAACAAGACTAAATATCACAGAATGATCTCAGAAGAAGAGTATTTTATAGTTCCTGCACGGATCGCAGGTATTGATGAAGGTGTTCTGGTTTCAGGGTGAAGATGCGCCGCCTGGTATCAAAGGAGAAAAGGGGATTGTGGGATTTCCAGGATTTAGAGTACGTCTTCTCCTATCAGCTCTACTGAGGTTTGTCTGACTTCGGTTGCTGCATGACTCAACGGTAAGCTTTTACATTTTTTCTTTCAGGGGGATTCTGGTCGACCCGGTCGTTCAGGAAATAAAGGCACTCGGGTGAGTCATAACAAAAAAGTTCTGTTTGTTAGTGTTGATCCAGCCTGTCGTTGATTTGATGGTTCCGAATTAAATCGGCTCAGTTAGTTAAAGGTGTTCTTGGGTTTTCAGGGAATGAAAGGAATCCTGGGTCTCCCTGGGCTCATAGGTCAAGAAGGTCCTAAGGTCAGTCTGGATTTGGAACAACAGAACATTCCCATTTAAATAAAACTCTGAGTTTTTATTCTGGAGGAAACAACCCAGACATAATGAAATGTATTTTGTGACGTGGCTCTTTGTTTGCAGGGCATTACTGGCGACCCGGGCCCTAAAGGCCTCCCTCAGATCAGTGACATCACTCACACTGGTACTACTCAGTAAACCAATCAGTCATCTATGATCACTGGTTTGGTTTTTTTGAGATTTAACCTCCACTTCCTGTCCTCCAGGTGATGTCGGGGACCCGGGGAACCCTGGACAGAAAGGTCCTGCTGGTGACGTTGGGCCTTTAGGAACGCACGGCCCTCCAGGAATCCCAGGAAGCTCAACGCCAGGTGAGGTCTTGTTACCTCTGAGCAAGGCATTCACATTATCCATGTTGATTTTCAGGCAATGCTGCTGGTAGTAGGAGGTGGAGGAAAATATTTTAGTTAGGCTCCTCTCCTATGGAACCAGCTCCCTGTTCTTGTTTTTAGTTTTGTTTAATTACTTTAATTTCATGTATTAAAAAACAAAATAACCAAACAAATACGACATAGTTTACGATCACTTGAATGAAAAGGAGCAGAAGGAAGAAAATCATATATACTGTATAATCTGCCCCACACACACACGTAAGTAAATCAATGATAAATAAGATTTTTAAGTGATAAAATGTAACAAAGAAATACAGCTACCAGCCAACAAGCCAAAGATTTACAAACAGCTACATTTACTATTTTTGTATTAACTATAATAGAGGATACTGATACAGGTATTGCGTATCAGGGCGGCTACTGTTCTAATTGACTGATATTAGTGTGGGTTAGTTAAATCGATACAAACTGAACTGAACTGATACTTAGAAAGTGGAAACTCTGCTATAACTTAACAGAAAATCTTTATATTTGATGTAAAATTTTAGCTTTGTAGTCATTTTTATTGATATTTTATTTTTGATCTAATTCATCATCATTTGTTGTAACAAGCAGAGAAGAAAATAAAACCTTTCTTCCAATTCATAAAATTTTGTATCGGCAGTCATACTCAGTATCAGCAAGTACACAGATCCGAGTATTAGTATCGCATCGGTTAGAAAAAACTGCTTTAATATGGATGACCAAAACAGACATAATTAAAAATGAAAGCAAAAGCATTTATATTTCGCTTTTGCTTTTCTTCATGTGTGCATTTTTGCAAAGAAATGTATATATTTTGATATTCTTTCTGCTTATACGAGCATTTGTGCAATGACATTTATTCCCCTCTCGCCCACCGTGGGCGGTGTTTCCCATTCCAAGCTTGGGTCCTCTACCAGAGGCCTGGGAGCTTAAGGTCCTGCTCAGTATCTTTACTGTTCCAAGTACTGCACTTTTTGGCACTTTTCAGGACTGAGATTACTGAGGTTCTTCCAGGGTTCACCATTACCATCCGGTCTTCTGGATCTGGAAGTCCCACAGGATCTTTGCTCGGTCATTCTCCACCACCTTTGGAAGTGTTTCCCACTTTGACCTTGGGGTTTGCAGCCCATACTCCACACAGATGTTTCTGTATACCATAGATCACCAACATGGTGCCCGCGGGCACCAAGGTGCACTCAGGGACAGCATGAGGTGCTCCCTGGATATGTTTTGAAAATAGCAAATAATTCAAATGCACTGAGATATTAATTGAAATGAAATGTTGCATGTTAAAATGCATCTGTTCCCTGTCTTAAATCAATTACGATCATGTATTATTTGTATTATTTGTATAACATGTGATCAGACTTAGCATAAGATAAACCATGCAACTGTGTAATGGACAGGTAGCCTTTTGTATTACTAAGCACCCTTTGTGTAGCTCTAAGTATCCAAAAGGTTGGTGACCCCTGCTGTATACTGTGCCAGCTACTTGGATATAACGCTCCATGTATGCTTTCCCTTCCAGCATTTTACACCCTGCTGTTATGTGCTGGATTGTCTCATGACTCTTTGCACAGCCTACACTTTAGGTCTTGTCTGGTCTGGTAGATCTGGGCCTCTATCGCTCTGGTCCTCAGAGCCTGCTCCTGTGCTGCCAGGATGAGTACCTCTGTGGTGTCATGTAAGCCAGCCCTCTCTAGCCATTGGTAGGATTTCTGAGATCAGCCACTTCAGTTTTGTTCAGGTGGTGCATCCTTGTCAGCAACACTCACCTTGTCTTTCTCACAAAATCCAGCAATGGGCAAAGAGGTGGAGCTGTGAGTGGTGCTGTGAGGCTTTTGGTGGGGCTACAAGCTACCCAGAAGCTAACTGAAGCTAACGTAGCCTGCAGCTGGTTTCCGCCAGAAGACCGCGGTTGACAGACTCTTGCCCGTATTCAGTTAGGATTGCTTTAGATCCAGAAATACGGACAGTCGTAGCAGATGACTGCTTGTACTGATCCAGGTTCTGGTTCATGTTCTGCCAGAGGTTTCTTCCTGCTAAAGGGGAGTTTTTCCTCTCCACTGTCCCAGTCGCAGTCCTGTTTACCAGGGCCAGTCACTGAAGCGTACTGTAATAAAGTTTAAGGCGGTATGATGGTGTTCTAGTCAGATCTGTCACCATGATGGTGGGGAGGATGATTTAACCTTGAACAGTTCTGGGGTCAGAATTACAGTTAGTACATAATATAACAGATTTAAGGTGGTATGACATGGACTTGTTCCGATTCCCGTTGTAGAGAGATTTAAGATGGTATGAACTGTCTGTTTTAGATGTTTTCAGGACTTTCTCTGTGTTTTTCTGCAGGACTGATCGGTATTGATGGTCAGAAGGGGGAACCAGGGCCCAAAGGGGACAGGGGAGATCCAGGTCAGTTTAAAGATGAAGTAGAACCTGGAGAACCAGGAAATCCAGGACTGTCGGGACCACGAGGGCCTAAGGGAATACCAGGTCTACCAGGTACCAAATCACTGTTGGTTTTCCTGTGGCGTCCCAACCTTTAAAACGCTTTTCTATTTAACGATCAGTCATCTAATGAGATCCTTTTCTCCGCAGGAACCTATTGTGCTCCGGGGCCTAGAGGATGCGTTGGAGATCCCGGTGACCTGGGATTTCCTGGAGCATCAGGGTTTGTGGGTATTAAAGGTCAGTGAGATTATTGTTTCTGATGTTTTTATGCTCTTAAATGCATCAGGATGGCTGGCAGTGACATGTTTGATTATGAATGGCTGAGCGTTGTGTTTATAATGATAGACATGTATTGTTATTGTCATACGATATATGTAAAAATGTGACTTAAACTTCCAAACAGACTTTTTGGTGTTTTAAATGGAAAAGGTATTTTCTCTGAACAAACTGGGGGCCGAACACGTTTCTGTGAGGAACCCCTAAGTGGCACCTCAGCGTCGACGTCTCATGTTCAACCCTTGTGTTTCAGGTGATCCTGGCACGTGTTTATGTGGCCCTCCACTTGAACTGAGGGGCCTTCCTGGTCCTGTAGGGCAAGTGGGGAAAACCGGGTCACCAGGAACCCCAGGAGCCCCAGGCCCAAGAGGAGAGAAAGGTTCAGCTGGAGACCGAGGGGCGAAGGGGGGCGAGGTGAGTTACTAACCAGCAATGTGGGAGGAAACCTTAGAAAACGTCAACCTGAATCAATCTGTGACCGTTCTTTATTACTGCAGGGCGTGGTCGGGTTCCAGGGTGTCAAAGGCGTAAAAGGGCTCAAAGGAGATTCGTTAGTGGTGGATATTAATGGTGAGTTCATGTTCCCTGCAGATGAAAGGAAATGTCATACATTCTTACTTTATCCAGGGGTTACACTAACAGCCTGCTCACTTTAAATGCTAAAGCTAATGATGGCAACTATTTGGATTCAGAAGACAAGTATTCAGACCGTCCTTTAAGGAATATACCAACACCTAGTTGGAGTTCCAACTAGGAAAGCCAGAGGTGAAACAACTTTCATGGTATGCAGATGGATTCCATAATCATAAGTGAATTAAATGAGTAATTTTCAGGAGAGTGGTACCACAGCCGGATACCACATGGATAAAGCCTAGTTCATGCTTCTCCGTTTTGATGGAGACGGATTGACGCAGCGGCATTTTGCATCGAGGCAAGGGCTCTCCGTCACCTACACCATACGAGGACGGACGGAGTAGAGGTCATTTTTCTAACTATCGGTCTCCATCAACACAGAGTGTCTGCCTGTGATTGGTCAGTCCAGTAACAGCCAGAAATGGTTTCACCAGAATGGGGCTCTATAGTGGCTGTAATCAGTAGTTAATACAGTGTTTGGCCACTTTATGCTTTATATTGAAAGTATAACTTGTCTAATTTTGTCTTTGGTGGTTTTAAGCACAAGTTGGTGTAAGAAAACAACAAAACAGACACTCTGTTTGTTCCCATGTGTTTCAAGAGGATTCTATGAGCTGTACTTCTAATAAAAAGCTTTACAGCTCAATCAAAACTTACGTTCTGTCATCCATTGCTCCTTAGGGGGAATGCATTCACAAGCTAAAGAAAAAAACAGAAACTACACTGCGATGGTAGGCAGAAGCCGTCATAAAAATTTAGCACCCCCTGCTGACCTGGTCGAGAATTGCTTTGCAACACTGAAAAATGATGCAGTCAGTTTGACTGCATCTGTGTACAAATTCGCTCTGAGAGTAGTATAAACTAAGCTTAAGAAGTCCAGTTATGAGATAATGGAAGGGAGAGGAACTGATTGGGAATGATTAGTAGCTTCATTCAGGAGTTACAACACAAAGAACGATATCAGTGGAGTAAATCAGGGTAGTACTGGACTCTGGAGTAACGCATCGTAACATTCTGTCTGCCAAGTTAAGTTCAATTTCAAGCTTCTTAAAGTACATTTTTAACAACCTAAATTGCCCCTAAGAGCTGTACAGATAAACAGTAATGCTCAGCTTCAATGAAAAGCCAGTGCAAAGAGATGGTTATTTAGGAGGGAATCACAATTTGGAATAGACTGAGCAGCTCGCATTTAGCAGCTGCACCATCTGACCTTTTTGTCCAGTGTAAAGTTTGGTGGACAGAGGATCATGATGTGGGCCCATTTTTCAGGAATTGAGCTCAACTCCTTAGTTCTGGTGAAAGGACTTCTTAATTTTTCAGTTTTAAATAACATTTTGGAAGATTTCTCTGCCTGCTGCTTTTCAGGAAAAGTTCAATTCAATTCAATTCAGTTTATTTATATAGCGCCACTTCACAACAGATGTCATCTCAAGGCACTTTACAAAAAGAGTTATTACAATACAATGTTTAGTGTAGAAATTACAGAACCACAGAAGATTGCGTCGTGGAATTCTCAGCAATCCCTCATACTGAGCAAGCATGCAGCGACAGTGGGAAGGAAAAACTCCCTTTTAACAGGAAGAAACCTCCGGCAGAACCAGGCTCAGCACAAGCGGTTATCTGCCGCGACCGTCTGTGGCTTGGAGAATACATAACAGAGACACAGAAAGAGCAATAGAACTGATGCACAAGTTTGTTGCAGGACGTGGAGAATTTTCCATCACTGCAATGCCATCTTAGTCAGGGTCGTCAAGCAGGGCTAATCCGGAGCACCTACTATAATAGAAAACAGGTTAGTGCTTGAATTGACAGCACATCATGCAGTTGGGGAGAAGTAGGAGAGAAAGTAGGAACAGACCCTAATAATGTCCTCCAACAGCCTAGCCTAAAGCAGCATAGCTACTAACATTAACCTGTCTCCTAGCTACTAGGAGACCTGGCTACCAACACTCTGTCTGAGTCCTCCTGACCCGTGGACGGTGTAGGGCCGGTAACGGCCCCCGTCATGCCGGGGTCTTCTCGGAGTCGGGTTGTTTGAGAATGCAGCCCAAAGTGGGTGGTAAACTCCATCTAAGGCTAAATACCGGCACGAGACCGATAGTCGACAACTATCTTAAGGAAAAATAGACAGAACTGAGAGGACAGAGTTGAAGAGGGCGAGAAACGTTTAAGAGATAAACGGGTGGGGTCCGCACAGTCTGCCCGGGGGATTCAACCCGGCAGGTAATGGGCGGCCGCACTGTGCGGGAGGATCCCCTTGAGGGACCTCTCTCCGGCGCTGGCTGGCCCCTGTGGGGCACATTTCTTCCGCGGCGGTAAGCCGCGACCGGCTCCGGATCTTTACCTGGCTTACATTAATCTATCTCTACCTAGCTACTCTACCTCTTCCTATCTCTTCCTAACTTTTGACACTCTGCCTGACTACTAACATTAACCTGTCTCTTCCTATCTACCTGTCTAACCTGACTCTAACTACCTATTAACATGTCTCTAACTGTAAGCTTTGTCAAAGAGGAAAGTTTTTAGCCTAGTTTTAAAGATAGACAAATTGTCTGCTTCACGAACCAACCCTGGGAGCCGGTTCCATAGGAGGGGAGCCTGCTAGCTGAAAGATCTGCCACCCATTCTACTTTTAGAAATCCTAGGAACTACCAGTAAACCTGCAGTCTGAGAGCGAAGGTCTCTGTTAGGAACATATGGAACAATCAGGTCTCTTATGTATGATGGAGCTAGATTATTAAGGGCTTTATATGTCAGAAGGAGGATCTTGAATTCTATTCTAGATTTTACTGGGAGCCAGTGAAGAGAAGCTAAAACAGGGGAAATGTGATCTCTTCTTTTAATATTCATCAGAATCCTAGCAGCAGCATTTTGAACTAACTGAAGACTTTTAATTGTATTCTGTGGACTACCTGATAATAGACAGTTACAGTAATCCAGCCTTGAAGTAACAAAGGCATGGACTAGTTTTTCAGCATCATTCCTGGACAGGATGGTTCTAATTTTTGCAATATTCCTAAGGTGAAAAAAGGAAATCCTACAGACTTCTTTAATGTAAGTTCTAAATGACATATCTTGGTCAAAAATGACACCGAGGTTTTTTGCTTTATTACTGGAGGCTAATTTAATGCCGTCCAGGTGAAGGGGCTGACTAAGTAGTTTCTTTTTCAGAGCTTCTGGTCCAAAGACGACAACTTCTGTTTTATCAGAATTTAGAAGCAAGAAGTTTAGAGTCATCCAAGTTTTTATGTCTTCCAGACATGCCTGTAGTCTACCTAACTGATTGGATTCATCAGGATTTATGGATAGATATAGCTGTGTATCATCTGCGTAACTATGGAATTTTATCCCATGCTGCCTAATTATTTTACCAATAGGAAGCATATATATAGTAAAGAGAATCGGCCCAAGCACTGAACCCTGTGGTACTCCGCAAGTAACTATTGAGGTTGAGGAAGATCTATTGTTTACCTGAACAAACTGAAATCTGTTAGACAAATAAGATTTAAACCAACCTAGTGCTGTTCCTATTATACCGACACTTTGAAGCCTTTCTATGAGAATATTGTGATCAACAGTGTCAAAGGCAGCACTGAGATCTAACAGGACCAGAATGGTCACCATTTCCTTAGTTCTGGTGAAAGGACTTCTTAATTTTTCAGTTTTAAATAACATTTTGGAAGATTTCTCTGCCTGCTGCTTTTTAGGAAAAGTTCATTCGTGATCTATTCCTGAGAATGAAGGAGTTGGTGTCAGAACTTGTCTGGTCGGGTTAGGTTTAGGGTGTCCAGACGTCAACATAATAGAACAGCTTCAGCCAGGTAGAGGGATTATCATCTCTGTTCACACAAGTTTGTGGGGATATTAAACTGATGGAAAACAAATGTGAGGTCAATGTTTTAAATGTTTCATTGTTTCAAACTTTCTTCATCTCTGGGATTTGTTTCATCAGTGCTCTCTGAAGTTTTATAGGCACCCAATGAATGACTGCATGAATAAATGGTGACATTTAATGTTTCAGAGGTTTTACTCTGAGTTTGTGTCCAGGTGAAAAGGGGCAAAAAGGCGATATGGGCCCTCTGGGTGTACCAGGATTCACGGGGAGAAATGGGGTCTCTGGAGCCCCAGGAGCACCTGGAAATCCTGGACCCCTGGTCAGTCATGGACAGGCTGAGTTCAATCCGTTCAGCCAATGAAACTTTTTCCTGGTCCGTAATTTCACATGGTCATTAATGGATCTGGTTCTTTTCAGGGGGAAAGTTTCATTGGCTTTCCTGGAGACAGGGGCTTTCAAGGATTTCCAGGACAAAAGGGCTTTTCTGGACCACCGGGCCCCCGAGGATATGGTGTGGTTGGGACCACTGGAGGGCGTGGGCTCCCTGGAAACCCGGGACCTGTAGGATTTCCTGGGCCAACGGGACAAAAGGGGGTTCAAGGTAAAGTTGTAAACGGACTAAAATGAAGATGAAAAAACACTTAGAGTAAAAAGTTAGAGAAAAAACAGTAAAAAACAGTACAACACCGTTACAGTAAAAACATACTTTAAGAAGTTGTAAATATTTCTGAAAAGAACAGGTAACACTTATATATTAACATATATAATATATATATATATTAACATATATAATATATATATATATATATATATATATATATATATATATATGAACATCTTTCTTGCTTTCAGAGCTGATTTCTTAGAGCCCCAATGCAGTCAGAAGGTTTGGATTTGGTGTTTAAAAGAAAAAACAACATGCTTTAAAATCAATCAGATTTTTTTCTTGCTCTTGTACAAAAAGCTTTTAGCTGAGGATATTTTTTTCCGGCTTAACGTGTTTAAACTGTGCTGGTCATCCTACATGTTAAGCATGCAGAGAGAGGATTACGCACCTGCAAATCCCTCTAAATCTGTCCTATTTGAAATTCTTTTTTAACCATTTGTATTTGACTCTGCCTTATTTTGTTTGGCCCCTCCCCGTCTTGTAGGTGACACTCCTTCCTGTTTGCCTGCAAACCCTGGTCCGCGTGGGCTGAATGGAGACCCTGGAACACCAGGTGAGCCTCATCTGGAACACATCTCTCTTCAGCTTCTGGTGCAGCTTCGTGCTTCACCGTTGCTCCTTCTACAGGTTTCCCAGGTCCTCCAGGTCCCAGAGGTCATCAAGGCATCCGAGGGTTAGATGGGCAAGAAGGGGACAAGGGACAGAATGCTCCTCCAGGGCCGCCTGGGGACCGAGGTGGTTCGGCATTCATGTCAAACACGTAACACACCTGTTCTGTCCCTGAGGTGACGGCTTCATGCTACTTCCTCTCCTCCTGCAGGGCTTCCGGGATGTGTCGGAGATCCAGGAGACGCAGGAATGGAGGGTTGTAGTTATGATGGAAGTCCAGGTAAAAATAAAGCATCAGCTGTTAACAGAACCGGGTAGTAGTTTCACAGTTTCTGGCATTAAACAGGAACACGCATCTCCTAAAGTAACCCCCCACCACCACCTTTCCAGCTTTGGTAGGATTAATTTATCGGACAACTCCTCCAGAACCTGTCAGAACATTTAGTAATGCATGGTCAGTATGAACCCACCTAGATTTGTCCCCGAGAACAGACGGAACCAAGATGGCCAAAATTCAAGATGTCGGCCATTTTGGGTTTGAAAGTTCCTGGTTAGAATCTTTGTACACTGAAAAAAGAAAATGCAGCTCTAACCCGAAACAAATTGCTTCAATTGGTAACAAGTAATTGAATTTAGTTTATTCAAGTAACTTTATTTAATTTAATTTAATTCAATTACTTGTTACCAATTGAAGCAATTTATTTAAGTTAGAGCTGCATTTTATTTTTTCAGTGTAACTTTAACCAGAACCAAACTGGGTCAGAGGATCTCCAAAAACTGTAGCTCAGTGGGATTTATGGGTCTGCAAGGGTGTCATGAGATCCAGAAAACTCTCTCAGAACCAGGTGGAGCGCGACCTGAAGCAGCTGATTAGTGAAATATTTCACTAAAACACATAAACTTTGTGTTCATATTCATTTCTGGTTTTTAGGTTCAGGTTAGGTCCGATTTTAGGCTCCTCATAATCTTCCTGTAAACTAGGGCTGAAACGATGACTCGAGTAACTCGTGTAAAATTCTCGTCACCATCGTCACTCCCGCTTTGAAGACCACTGCGCTGCCCCGTGTTTCACACGGAGTGCACACTGACGCACATTTCACAAGCGGCACTGTTCTCTCTCTATCACTCACTATTACCTTTACAAACAATGGCAGAAAATGAAAAAAGTGCAAATAAAAGACAAAAAATGTCCAAAGTATGGCACCATTTCACGCTTTGTAAAGTGGACAACATGGTGCAGTGTGTGTAGCCTACTGCAAAACGGACCTGGCCTACCACAAAAGTACGTCATCTATGCTACAGCACCTGGATATACTTCTCCGAGTGCAGTCGGCCCCTCAACGATGTAACTTATTTTTAAGATTCCTAACTAATGTGAACACGATCGCCTGTCAGAATATTAGTGCAGTGTTTGTAATTATTTATTGCCTGTCATGAGCTGACAGGGTCAACAAGGCAAACAAGTAACAGAGAAATGCACCAAAATCTCATTCATATAATTTATCCCTCCTCACCTCAAACTCCGCTCCCGGGCACATGCACGTTGGGCGCGCGCGCACACACACACACACGCAAACACGCACAGATAGGTTACATCTCAAAACACACCTTTGACCATCAGTTGCATTTATTATTGCAATGCTACCTTATTTAATTTATTTATTTAATAAATAAAGAAGATTGGCAAATCTACATTCATTAGCATATACATTTACTTTTGGGTGAGCATTTGTCATATAAATCAGTTTTATTTTTTTCCCCACAGTACATCACAGTATTTAGAAACCCAAAAGTGTAATTTATCCCATTACTCGATTAATCGATGGAAAAATCGACAGAATACTCGATTCCAAAATTATTCGATAGTTGCAGCCCTACTGTAAACGGCTAAAGCATCTGGAAGCTTTAGCTGTAGAAACGTAAAAGTACCATGTGTTTTAGAGTATACCCAACTCTCTGTGTGCTCCAGGTTCTCGAGGGCCCCCAGGCCCCTCTGGACTCCCCGGACCAAGAGGTGACAGTCATTACGGCCCCCAAGGACCCACAGGCCAGCCTGGAGCACCAGGGTTTCCGGGACCTAAAGGAGTTCCTGGCGTCCCAGGCGAACTGGGAGCACCAGGTCAGTTATCAGAGAGGTAGTTTCTTTCAGACACTGAGAGAAGAAACGCTGAAAGTTACTTGATGTTTCTCTGAAAACAAAAATGTTTGTTAGTTTGAAGATGAAAGGGGAAACAACACAGTGGACTCCTGCCTCTTTGTGAATTTTCTGTAGTGTAGATCTAAAGTATTTGAGAGAAAATGCAGCTAAGGGAACCAAAACACCTCGGTACGATGCTAGAAGGAGCTAAATCAGAGCAGCATTAACTGTCCTCGGCTGTAAGAGTGTGGATATGTTTCCACTGTGCATATTAATGCAAATTAATTTCATGTTTGAACCATTAAAATATGCAGTTATAGATGTTGTATAGGAGTTGTTAAGTATTCATAAGCATCTCTGACCCATAATCTCTACAATCCTGGGGTTCCACTGGAAGCAAAAAATTGTCTCCCACCGTATAATTCAAGTATGACAAAACATAATTTTCAATCAGCGCCTAACGGCGCATTTATCAGAAACTGTTACCGTTTACAACAGCATACCGTAGATTAAGCTAGATCGAAGGAGTAGAAGCGATGAAGACTTTAACGTCTTTTCCTACAGGCTTCCTCGGCTTTCCTGGGAACCCTGGAGCAAAGGGAGAGAGAGGAGATGATGGGGCCCAAGGTCAACCAGGCCCCCCAGGGCTGATACCGGAACGATGCGATGCCGGACGGTCTGGTGAAATGGGAGTCCAGGGACCCCAGGGGCCTCCTGGTCCTCCAGGTAATCACTGACTTAATTTAGAATCTTTTTTTGGTTTTCTTGACCTGTAGGTAGTTTGTTTTATTTCCCCTCCTATAGTTATGAATCAGGCTCATTTCATTTTTTTGTCTTTAGGCCGTTTGGGCCCCAAAGGTGACACTGGGGACCCAGGTCTCCCTGGTGGGGGTCTTAAAGGCAGGGCTGGAGAAATTGGACTTCCAGGTTTGTCTGGGACTCGGGGCCGTCAGGGGCCCCCAGGTCCTGTTGGAGACACTGGCCCCCCAGGGCCCTTTGGTGAAAAAGGTGAGCTCCTACCATCACCACTAACAAAAGGAAGGCTTCTCAGTCTGAACCTCTGCAATAATATTTTACTTTAGGTCTGATTGGGCCCCAGGGCCTTCAAGGAGAACCAGGTTTTCCAGGTCAACAAGGCCTCCCTGGAGGCCAAGGCAGGACCGGAGAGCAGGGACCCAGGGGACAGGATGGAGCTCAAGGTTGTGTGGGCCCGAAGGGACAAAAAGGTGTGTTGAGAGTACTACAGTAGTCATCCTACTACACATTAAACAGCACAACCACAGGATCACGGTCCTGATCCAGACTGTAGTATTTAAGATTCAGCTACAGATTATACTGTTAACGCTACGGTACCTCAAACTACATGTGTCCTCCTGCAGGTCATAGAGGTTTCCCAGGTCCTCCAGGGGACTCCAACGTCATCGTCATAAAGGGCCCCAAAGGACAGCAGGGACCAGCTGGTATCGCCGGATTCACTGGACCTCGAGGTTAGAGCGATGAGAGTTATAGTTTAAATGTCACAAATTATGTCGTAATGAATTAAAAGCAACGAAAACGGGGGCATGTAGAGGAGATTTGAGCAGGTAAATAGATTTTTAAGAGCACGATATATAGTTATATTTAAACAATTTAGACATGTCCCATAAGCCTTTGCTGCAGCACTGGACTGGATCAAAATACTTCCAAGTTCACAGGTCACGATCCTGGTTGCTAGCTAAAGTAACTATTATCAAAATAAACAGACGGGATGAATTTTAAAAAATGCTTCATGGAAGATTATTTTTTCACTGACGTCAGAACTAAATCAATCAAATACTGAAGTTTAGATATGTGTTCTAAATGTCTTATTAATGTTATTTACAAAGAAAACAAGGTTAAATATCTGTATAATAAATAGAAATACTTTACTACACTTCACAATTAGCATTTGTATTCTGTGTAAATATTATTACATTTGGCCCATGGATCTCTGACAGATATTCATACATTTGGCAGCCCTGCGCTAGATTATAAGAGAACATTACTCAAAAACCACTCTCTTCTCCACTGGCATGGTGACTTATCCTGTAGAAGTCATATTTAATATAGTATATTGGGCCTGAAAACACCACATGTGAAGTTTGAAATATGAATGTGCAGTTAGAGAACTTTCTTCCATGAGTATGTGACATTTTGCCATAGCTGATATTAAAGCATGGGAAAGTCCAATTTTGGTTCTCTAAGTCAGACTTCCAATGCCAGGCAAAGATTAGGCCAGATAAATATCATTGTGAGAATAAATGGGTATGCTCTAGCCAAATTGTCAAAGCCCAGATGTTTCCTGTCCTTCGACTCAGCTTTACGATGTCAGGTGTAAATAGAAAGAGAAGCTGTTATTAGCAGAGTGAGTCTTGGGGAATCGGGGGAAGCATCTCAGGCATCATCGCCTCTTCTGCTCAGCGTATAGGTATGTGGATTGTTGACTACATTTTTTACAAATGATTTACTGAATGTTGTGAATTATGCTGTGATGAACCAACATAAAATTCTGGTGGTAAACTGCAATCCAGAATTGAAGCTGTGTTGTTTGAGTTCTTAATTATTAACCTTGCATTTCTATTTTACATGTAAAAATACCCACAACAATCCCAGGTGTGGGGGCAGGATTAAACAAAAGTTTATTGACCACTCCATGTGCCTCAAAATCATTTGCTCATGGTGCGCCAAAAACTTGTGATGTAAGCATCTTTGCAAATCCTGCAAAATGTGGAAACATGAAATGCAGCACTATTAAGGGCAAAATGAATTCTTGTATTGTTAGAATCTCTGTAGTCGCGCACTTTCTGTGTTTTTGTCCCAAAGTGGACATAATACAGTTGTGTCATGATGCTTTGGATGATGTAATGATGCACCTAGGCCTCGCATTAGTGGAGAAGTGACTGGTTCTTTGAAGGAACCGACTAAGAACCGATAAAGCGCTAGTCTGGCATCAAACTAGCACCGGTTCTTTTCTTGGTGGAAAAAAAGTATCTGAAAGTCTCTTTGGTGTTGGTCAAACAGTGTTTCCATCTCAGATACAAGAGGGCACATGGCACTCTTCAGGTCTACTGGATCCAGACTGAAAACGTCAGCAAGACGATAGTTTTACTATTAGGGGTCATAATCATTCAGTTCAGAGACTACTCCCAGAACTGTTAGTTTTCCTGTTTTATATCCACTTGACACTTAAAAGCTATTGGACCATGGGGTAATTTGCTCAAATATGAATGAACTTTATTGTCGTAGAACCAGAGGAACAACGAGATTTAGTTTACAGTACAACATGTCCACGATCATAACAAACAAACAATACAAACAGATCCAAGTCACTGAAGGGCTTGGAGCCACTGCTCCAATGTATGCATTATGAAAGAGTGTACACAAGGTTAGGGTGGAAGGGTGGGGAAAAAAACAGTAATATGTATCCATCCATCCATTTTCTGAACCGCTTAAGCCTCAATAACATGTATCTTAATTCCTTAATCAAGAAATCAAAAGACATGCAATAGAAAAAAAAAACACCCTAAATATTTACGCGCATACTTAGACATTAACAATGTCTAAATGAGGAGACTCTGTTTACATTTCTCACACAGGCATTTGATTATGGACCAGTTGAAGGTCATCATGAGAGCCAAAATACTGATTGTTATGGTTAGCAGGAAGAGCAATTTCTCTCTACCCTTTAAGTCTGTCAGCAGTCCCGTTATGATTCAAATCAGACCAAAGTGAAGTTTCAGATCCATTACATTTCTATTTCTACCGAGACACACTGATAGTTTCTCCTAGTCCAATGACATTTCGCTCATGAGTCCTGAAACACCGGCCAGATCACCTTTTACAGCATCCAGCCTGCATGCCAGCTCACCCAGCGAGTAGCTCTGAGTTCCAGCAGCATGACTCAGCACTTCAGAGTGATCCTTAACCCTACCAATCGCTTCCAGAACAGCCCCCAATTTTGACATACATGGCATTTTTTTTGCTCCAATTTCCAGTAAATCCAGCAATTGCCCATTCTGATCAGCAAGAACCCGATCACCATATATCCAAAGATCTAAATATCCTCTGAGAAAGTATCAACAAACGGGCTGAAACATTGACCATTTCCATCTTTAAGATTGTTTGGTTTGGAGAAAAATGCGGATAGATCCTCCAGACAGAGGCACAGAGACAGCGAGCTATGGGATTAGACACATGAGGAGGAGGGAGAGAAAAAACGACTGTCCTCACTGAGAGCCAGAAGTAGTGTCGGATGTAGTGCCCCCTCCATAGAGTCTACATGACAATTGTTAGATCTCCATCTAGCTTTGTGTTTTATTGAAACTGGTTACCATCGGTGTCATCCTCCACCCGGATCTCTTCAATATCAGCCTTTTCTTCTCCACAGGAAGTAAAGGTTTCCGTGGAGCAACAGGTAACCCTGGAAATGATGGCTACTCTGGACCTCCAGGCATCAGGGGACCCCAGGGACCTCAAGGGCCAGTGGGTAAACAGGGCCCACCCGGACCTGCTGGAGTAAAAGGACATCAAGGATACACGGGATTTCCTGGGCAGACGGGAGAGGCGGTAATATGAGAATTTTCTGTAGTTTTCTGAGAACAAAAACCATCATTAACTAAGTATTAGCCAAGAGAACTGTTCGGTTGGACTGAAGAAGCCCATCCATCCATATTTCTGTGTGCTCCTGTAACATGCAGAGATTTAGCACAGACACAGGTAACAAACTTCATTTACAGAAATTATTCTAAATATTCAGCATATCTGGATAGGGCAGTGTGACACATATGAGCACAGCTCCTGTGTCTCCTTTAAATGTGAGATCATTCAGCGTTCTGTCTTAATCAGGTAGTTTAGGTTCTTCTAAGAGGTCTAAGGTATCAGTGTCCAGCTTCAGTTCACCAGGGCCAGTGTCCTGCCGATTTGAGATGATTATCTACTCCAACACTCTTGGAATATCCGGTATCCTTCCTTCCACCAACTGACTGACCACTTCATAGATTCAGACAACCTTGCTATTATCTCGAACCAGTCAGTAAACATTTCTCCATGGTGAAGTTTCCAGACTCCCAGGTGCCTTCGTCTGATAAAGTACGCTCAAACGTAGGACACGTCAGCACATCCAGTGCTCCGAAGGTCGTTTCCATGGCAACACTAGACGTAGCGATTCTAATATCAGTTCATTCGACCTAACCTAATAAGCACCTTGAATTCCCCTGTGTTGAAAGTGTGCTATACAAATAAAATTGCCTTGCCTTGCCTATACAGTGTCACACAATCAGACTATCACTATATCATGAAGAAATGGCACACAGGTCTCTCAGTATGTAAGAATACACAGAAAAGATCATTCTTAATATAAATTTCTCAATATAAACTTCTCAATATAATTTTTTCCATAACAACCCCCCCCTTTTTTTTATCATAACACAGTGATAAACAAACAGACTAAAAAAAACGAATATTTAATAATGACACAATTAGAAACTACCATTATTGGGAAGGCAGGCAGAAGAAATTATTTAATTATTTAATTTTAAATAAAAAGTGTATCATGATGAGAAATAAAATGATTTATGTTTTGTTTTTTGTTTTTTACGTGGCCTGTCTAGTAGTTTGCCACTCAGAATTGGTGTCTGAGTACCAAGTACAAGCCCAACAGATTTACTTTCCCAAGCAGAGCATTACAGCTTGGCTATAGTACTCCACTTGATACAGTATATATGTATCAAAAATCTTTATTAGTGATTACTGTGAGTTCAATTTCTTCAAGTTATGGACACGAAATTGAGATAAGAAGGAAGAAAGAAAGAAGATGAAGAAGAGAAGCAGGACCGGTAGATAGGGAGGTAAACAAAGAACACAAGAAAACATCCCAGTCCTCCACCTCTGTTGGACGGCAGAGAAGTGGTAAAACAAAACAAACCAAAAACACCGATAGATAAGAACAACATAAACTAAGAATTACACATTCACTACACACGAAAATGTATAATAATGAAAACAACACTAATGTTTCTGGTAAGCTCATGGTATCTACTAATGACTAACTAATGATGATGACCTCAGCTCAAGATATGTCCTGATTTCTGGTTTTTGGTAACAGGGGGACCCAGGATGTCCTGGAGAACTTGGAAGACCTGGTAATCCAGGCTGTTATGGACCTAAAGGTACCTGGTGTCTTCAAAAATGTGACTCTGAAACTGTTGTTTCAATTTCATGTAATAATTACATTTTCATTCCATGTACCAAATTAATTTTATACAGTTTGTAAATGAACATGTCTGTTTGTGTTGTAGGTGATAAAGGAGAATCTCTATGTAGTCCTGGTCCACGTGGAGACAAGGGACCTTCTGGATGCAGGGGTGTTGATGGTGACAATCTACTTTAAATGGTTTTGTTAATTAGGAAAAGTGCCAAAATATTGTATTAATCAGCTTTTTCATGCATTTCAGGCCCACCAGGTCCTATAGGAGACCCTGGATCAAGAGGCTTTATTGGGGCACCAGGACAGAAAGGATGCAAAGGGCACAGAGGACTCAATGGGTTCCCTGGTGAATCAGGTACAAAAACCCTCCTAAACCTGTGATAGTGGTGAAGTAGGAGGTTCTCTGATCTTGGCATATTTATTCAGAGTTCTGCTGTCTCCTTTAGGTGTGGTCGGTCCTCCAGGGCCCAGAGGTCAGCCGGGGCCCCCTGGTCCTTCTGGTGTAACAGGACCGTCTGGTCCCCCTGGGCTGGACGGTTACCCCGGAAAGAAAGGTCAAAGCATTTCTTAGATGAACACATGTATGTTGGGGTTTTTAAGGATAGTAGTTCATACACATAGTTCACTCACCCCCTCTGAACTACGAGCCGTGAGGATCAACTTCAAGAGATTAAACTTTTTAGGATTTTAAAATATTGGAACAATTAACCGGTGAGGTCTAACACCAGTCTTCACCATCATCCTGCATGTATCAGAGTTGTTACGGCTTCGCTGTGTTGATCCAGGCATATAAAACATGCAGGACACTGGTCTTTGTAGACACCACAGCTGTAGACGGAGTATCTTTGCAAAGTATACTATATTATACAATTGCAGTTTTTGTCAATTTATGTAACACAGAATTAATGATCAGCTTTTAGAAATAAAATAAAGAGATGCATGTTATCGTTATGAGTCATTAGGATAAAAAATTTCAGTTGAATATAATAGAACGGTATTGGCCCCAATACCCAACACTAGTACCACTGGCATTGGAAGGCCTTGGAATTCTTCATTAGGAACATTAGGCAGTGGGTCAAACACAGATCCCTGAGGCACACCAAGGCCAAAAATACTGGTGCCACTGTTTTTTTTTTTTCAAATTTAATTTTATTTTGTTTCTTCAGGACCTCCTGGGCCACCAGGACTTCATGGTTTGGACGGACTTTGTGGACGGAAAGGTGTCATGGGGTCAAAAGGTATTGGAAACACTGAATGTATTTTAAAAACAGCCTAAGAAGATGAAAGTAATTATATAAATCATCATACTTAGGTGTTGTATAATTCCATTGTGGTGAATGTTACCAGAATATTGGCAGGTAAACCTTAAAAAAAACTCCAGAAAGCAACAACATTCCATCTAAGGGATGTGATGTCTCAAGTTAATTATTTTTCAGAGGTGGGCAAACTGAAACAAACAAGCTTATATGATATATTAATTCTAGGTATTTTGTTAAATAAATAAAGTTCTAATTTAGCTACCTGGCAAACTGTGGTTTTTATGTAATTTCCTCTGAATGTTGGTCATTTTCAGGTCTGTGTGAGGTTGGTTGTACAGGAGAAAAAGGTCCTCCAGGACCAAAAGGTCCTCCAGGTCCTCCAGGTCTCTGTTGTACATCCCAGAAAGGACCACCGGGACCCAAAGGACCACAGGGACCCAATGGTCTGCACGACTTGTTCTGTAAATAATTGGATTCTGTGTCAGACCAAATCTGACCAATTAAGGATCAACTTTTTTTTCTTACAGGGCCTTCAGGTGTTTGTGGCCCACCAGGTCCACCTGGAGATGACTGTAAAAACCCAAATCCAGGACCATGTGGGGATCTTGGTCATATGGGCCCAGATGGCGATCCAGGTCACTGATAATCTTACTTTTTTGATAGACATTGAGGAACATTTAGTCTTGAAGGCCTTTCAATGAATGTAAACCATCACTCACCTGGAGCTAACCTTTTAGGTTACCCTGGTGAACCTGGAGATCCTGGTCCAAATCCTTCAATCTGTGGGAATCCTGGAGACAACGGCGATCCAGGATGCCAGGGGCAAAAAGGACCACCGGGATGTCCGGGGCCACCAGGACCAAGAGGCGGCTTTGGACAGCAAGGACCCAAAGGTCAGAATCACTGATTTCTCTGCTTAAACATGAAACTGAAATTCTGATTCTGGTACTACTGAGACAGGATGAGTGAAAAACTGGAAGAAATTTGAGGTATTAGAGATTTTAAGGTGAAATTAAGGTATGAATTGCCTTATCTTCAACCTTCAACCCTAACCCTTTCTTGGCTGTTTGTTCAGTGCATTTCAACAGCAGTTCTGTGTATGTACCGTCATTCTACAGAAAACTATATATGAAGCAAATCCTTCCCTTCCAATAAGTGTTTGTTGTCTGTTTTCATTGTAAAAGTGCACCATTCCTGCACTAGCATCACTCAACACACTTAATTGATTGGTGGGTAGGTAAACGTCAATGGTAGTGACAAGTATGACACGTATGAGACATTCTAATGCAAGGTTGTCAAACTCATTTCTTTCTCATATCAGGTCATATCAAGGTCATACATTTCGTTAAAGGGCAGTTCAAGGCCAAAAGTATTGATCAAACTATCTGTACAAAACTATTAAGAAATATCTGCCTCTGTATTGAAGAATTACTTCATACAAATTAAATAACACAGGACATCTTTTCACTTATTTGATTTGACAAAATAGTATTTAGGTGCAAATAAATAGAACTCAAAGTTTCTATTAATATTCTCCTCTAAAGTTTAGAGGGCCATATAAATGGCTATGATGGGCCAGATTTGTCCCCTGGGCCTTGAGTTTGGCACCTGTGTTCTAGTGCATCATGTTAGTTGTTGCACTGGTGCGATGCAACATTAAGTGTTTGGGTTTAACCTCACTTGCTCAGTCCACTCTAAGTTCTCCATAAGCTGTAATGTCATTGGTGAATAGTTATATAATATTTGCAATAAATACATTAAATGCAGAAAGGAGATTCACTGGCATGGCTAAAGCAGTGCTGGGCTCAAACAGCTTCTGTTTCCTTTTACCCAGTTTAATATTTTTGTAGATGTGATATTTTTTCAGCTCACATTCAGTGCATGATACAGATGTGAAATCACATATAAGATCTGCTCCAGTTGCTTCATTCTCCTCTAAACCTTGATTAAAAGTCTCCACTCTGAAACTGGATTTATCCAAAACTCAACAGGAGATTCAAATGAAGACCAAAGTCTGTCCTAGTTAGCAAAGATGGGCCTCAACTGGGATGATTGGATACCAACGCAGAGAATATTTAACCAATCAGAAGTCCGACCACAAAGCTTCCCACAACACCAGGGGAATTTGGGGTATTAATCCAGTCTATCTGGCAGGTGTTGATCAAACCATTGTAGAGAAAACCTTCATGGTTGATGGAGTTGAAACATCTTCATTAGTTCTAAAATTGAGTTTTATTCATGGGATCTAGTTTTACTTGAGGTTTTTGGGCTGTTCTTGAATTGTTGTTGCCATCTTGGGCTTGATTCCAGCCTCTGAATCTCCTAAATTGTGTTTCCTGCTCGTGGATTCACGGTTTTCTCTCATTTTTAAGACAGTTCAGAGTTTTAATCCAGTTTCCTTTTTGTCTTATGATTGCTTTCATTCATGACATGTAATATTTCCCTCCTTTCTAATTGATTGTTTAGGCTAAGGCCAGTACCATGGCTTCAGTGGTGTTCGTCTCTTCTGATTGGTTAAAACCAAAAGATAAATGTTTGTTATTCTGTTCAGGTATGAAAGGGGAGCAGGGTCTGCTGGGAGAACCTGGCCATCGGGGTCAGATGGGTCACCCTGGTTACCAAGGGCCTAGAGGAAGGAATGGGTTCCCAGGACCACCTGGTCCGAAGGGGGAGAAGGGAAAATCCTTGCCGATTGAGCCTTGCCAGCCAGACGTGGGCCGTCCAGGACCACCCGGTCCTCCTGGTGCTAAAGGACATCAGGGCCTGATGGGAGAAGTTGGTCCCAGCGGGCTGAGGGGTGAGGAGCTGTACTACTGTGGTCCAGTGTGGATCACATTGCATCTGATTTCACTGATGGTTAATGTCTTTCAGGTGTCAAATCAAATCAAATTTTATATATATAGGTGTGAAGGGAGATCCAGGGGAACAGGGACCGACGGGGTCCGTGGGGCGGAAAGGTGATACAGGAAATAGTGGAGAGATAGGTGACCCTGGAGAGAACGGAGATCTGGGAGATAAAGGTAAGTCCTGAACATCTTCGTCTGTTCTGCTAGGTTTCCCCTCTGGCAGTAATCAGGAACATCACAGAGAGATGACATGTTTTACGTCGTTACATATGTTTTGCGAGGTAGTTGGTAGCATGAGAAGGTCCTGGGGTCGATTCCCGGCTTGGGGTCTTTCTGCAATGAGTTTCCATGAACTCGCCTGTCACTCCAGCTTCCTCCCACTGTCCAAAAACATGACTGTTAGGTTAACTGGTCTCTCCAAATTGACCTTGGGTGTGAGGTTGTGGGTGGTTGTGTTACCCTGTCATGAACTGGTGACCAGGTGTACCACGCCTCTCACCTCATGATTGGTGGAGAAAGGCACCAGACGCTGTAACCTTACTAGGATAATCGGCAATGGATGGATGGATGGATGGAATCCGATAACCTTCTTCTCCTTAGAGCTATGAGCTTGGAAAGCTCCTGGGGCTGAGAGGCTTTATTAGGTTCCAGCATCCCATTGGCAGGGCTGTGAGGTGGATCAGTGATTACTGAACACACTATAACCAATCAGCGATCAGTTCCATCACCTATCTTGTTGATGTAACTTCCTGTCTTGTTTTCTGTGCATTCTAGGTTATCCAGGTCGCTGTGGTGACAGAGGTCCTCCTGGACCGAGCAAAAACTTGAAGCTCGGGTTCCTGTTGGTGAAGCACAGCCAAACGGCGAAGGTACCAAGATGCCCGCTGAACATGGAAAAGCTTTGGGAAGGATACAGTCTGCTGTACCTGGAGGGCCAGGAGAGGGCGTACTCCCAGGATCTGGGTATGGAAATCTATTTTCAGAAGTTTCAGATTTGGTTCCTCTGACGTTGTCCTTATTAATTAGATCGTCCTCCAAACCAACACATTATTGGTCAAAACACCTCAGATTTACGCTAAACTCATATTAAAGCCTCCAGCTTGCTCTACAGGTTCCTCCTCAGCTTCAGAAAAACCTAACCCAATAAACCTCTGTCCACATGAAGGAGAGCCGGTTTGGTCTCTGAGCTCTTGGATTAGACAGAGCAACAGTAGCAGAAGTTTCATTTAAGGAACCACAGTAGATGGATAATATTCACTTGTAGTACTAATATCAGGTATATCTGCATTAAGAGAGGTAAAGGTACAACTGGAGCAGGAATTGGGTCAGAATCAGTCTGAGCTGACGTGATCTGGTTTGCTTTGGAAGCTATAGAGAAGTTTGGAAGGTCCATTTATGCTAACATGACGTTAACTTTCCCATTCTGATGGATCAAACAGAACCTTTCAGAGCTACTTCTGTACCCAGAACCTGCTTAGATGAATGTGATAAGAGCCATTCGTGTATGTTAGAAAGAACAAAACAAACCTCATCAGCTGGTCACATTCTCATGCATGTTTCCAGGTCAGGCAGGTTCCTGTGTCCCTGTGTTCTCCACCATGCCGTTCTCCGTCTGCGGCACCCGAAACTGTCACTACGCTGGTCGAAACGACAAAGCCTATTGGCTGTCGACGATGGCGGAGGCTCCGAACAGACCCTTCAGACTAGGAGCCATCCAGAAGCACATCAGCCGCTGCGTGGTGTGTGAAGCGCCCTCTGCTCCTGTGGCGTTGCATGACTCGGAATCCAACAACCCGCCAGCGTGTCCTTCCAGCTGGACTTCCCTGTGGACCGGATACTCCTTCATTATGGTGAGGCGATGAAAGGTTGAACAAAACAGTAAACTCAGTTTACGGCTTCATGAAATTATAGGAGACATATTGTGAAAATGTAACTTTTTTCTTCCTTTGTGTTGCCTTTTGGGTCTCTGCTTCCTGTATAAATATTGAAAGACTGAATAACAACCGTCTATTCTTCTTTTTGCAGATTTTTACTGATGACTGTTAGGTTTACTGGTAGCTCTTAGATATGAGAGTGTGTGAGGCTGTTTGTCCTGTGTGTCTTTGTGTTGTCCTGGCGACCTATCCAGGGTGTCCCCCACCTATGGCCCAATGCACTTAATGACCCTGCAGGCAGATATAATTCTGATTATTAGTGGGGGGAGTCAGGTGTACCAGCATAAAGCTGAAGTTAAATTACAGCCTGCAGTTTCTCACCACATGGTCAAGGTGAGGGGCTAAAAGACCAAAATCTGAGACAGTTAACTGCTTATTGGATGGTTGGAGAGGAGAAAACAGAATAAATTCTGTCTTGCTCTCATTCAAACGGAGGAAGTTGGAAGACAACCAGAGTTTAATGTCCATTAAGCAGCTAAATGTGCAGGAAAAAGGCAGGTCCTAACCTTTCCTGTCTGTGTGTGTTTGTAGTTTACAGGTGGAGGTGATGAGGGCGGTGGCCTCTCTCTGATGTCACCGGGAAGCTGCCTGTCGGAGTTCAAAGCTCAGCCCTTCGTGGAGTGTCAGGGCGCTCGGGGAACGTGCCACTTCTTCGCCAATGTCTACAGCTTCTGGCTGACCAACTTGCGCAGCACCGACAGCGTGCTGACCGACTCCGAGCAGCAGAGGGAGCACGTCGCCAAATGTCGCGTCTGCATCAAGATGTGAGAGGGAGCCAGGAGGAGGAGCTCCTTCGTCTCCATGAGAGACCTTCCTTCAGTGAGAGGAGAAATTACAGCTGCTGATCCGCTGATCAGGAAGGATAGGTGCAGAATCGTGTTTGAAACGGGTTTTTGTGGCATCTCTGTTTGAGTTTGAGTCTCTAATGTGTCGGCTGGTAAACGGAGAAATGTTGAGTTTTCTTTTTTAAATGGCTGAATTTGTGCTCATTTCAGTCATCAGCGTCACGGAGTCATAAAAACAACTAGATATGGAAAACGTCTAAATGTCATTAAGTATATACATGTAGTCATCTGCTTGCAATAGTTATTATTACTGAGGATTGTGGATTAAACTTCCATCAGATCTAAGCGGGGTTAGGGTTGTCCCAGGAAATGAACTCCAAAGTTCACTTCCTAACCAAAAGCGAAGCGGGAGGAGCCTAGAAACTGGACCTTCTCATGGAAAAGTCTCCATGCTGCTGAAGAAACTGAGTCAGCAACGTTTTGGGCCTTTGGAAAGCTGACAGCAAAAACGCCTGATTCAACGTTTTGTAAATGTTATTAAAGCATTTACCAGGAACTTTACCACATCAAATTGTGTTGAAATATCACTGTTTTCTGTTTGTTTTTTTTTGCCTCAGATTTTTTAACTTACATTTGGTTCAATTATCCTTTATTTATCCCAAAGGGAAATGAAATGCTGCCTTAACTCATATCATAAAAGTATCTTCACGAAGTCGTTGTGGATGGTGAAGGGCAGGACGGATCTCCAGTAGCAGTCAGTCTTACGGTGACTCTGAAGAGGCCTCTGACAGTAGACTGTTGCTGTATAACTGCTAACAGCTCAGCCTCAGCAGAGAAGAAATTCCACAGTAACACTTATTGGTTGACACCATCAGTTGGAGGCTAGCTCTGCTAATCCACCTCATTTGCTTTTGCCGCGCCTCTTTTAATCTGTCTGGGGATATGATCCTGGATGGTTTGAACTTCCTCCTCCTCTCTCTGCTCTTTGGTCCTGCTCTGCATCGGTGAAGCCTCTGAATGCTTTGGGTCGTACTTCAGGGGTTATTTGAGCTGCTAGCTTTCCCTTTAACAAGTAATCTGTATCATTTTAAGGCACTTATTTACGGCCGCCATCCTGGTGGAAGCTGACGCCCGACCCTCTGACAGCTTATTGGCTGCTGGGAGCTTTCCCTCCTTCCTCCACTTAGCCCCTCATAGAAACTGCACTGATTGGTTGGCTGGGAGGCAGCGACAGTATATATATATTCAGCATTTTGTGTTTAAATAAGAATTGAATGAAAAGCTGTGAATATGTTTTTTCCTATTTTTGTTCCACTTTAAAAAAAATGGTTGGGTGTCAGAAGAAACAACTTCCTGTTTGTTCTTGATTTTCAGAGTAAAATGAAATATTCAGTTTTAATTCTTAAATGATGAAGCTGAAGCATGAATAATATTTTTGCAGAATAGTCCACAGATTACAAATCGAGCTACAAACAGCTTTAGAACCAGGAAACGGTTCTGGTTCTGTTCCTCACAGCTTCCTGACTGTGGTTCCTGCTCTTTGGTATCAGTTCTGATTCCTGGTTCGGTTTTCTGGTACTGGTTCTGGTTCTGGTGGGTTCATTATTGACCTGTACATATGTTGGAACTAAACTGTTTTATACGTTTTCTGTACATTTGATCTGAGTATTTATTTTGCCTTTAGAATAATGCTGGTGCTATCTCATGTTTGACTTGTCTCTTATTTTGGTAATCAATAACAGGATGAAGCCCCGCCCTGATCCTCCACCACATAACGGATTTCTAACATTTTTCTCAAATTGTGAACTTAAAACTGTAATTGATATAAAACTGAATGATGCCCTAAATGTTTTTGAGGAAAAATAGTGAAAATCCATCTTTACCTACAATTCCTCAGTGATGGAGATAGGGCCTCTGTGTTTTTATTTGTTTATTATATTATATTCACTGTAGGAAGAAACTTCCAACTAACCCTGAAACATTTTTACCTGTGGATGGAAAACGCTTTAATAAACTCCATCAAAATATTAATCTGGCTTTCTGTTCTGTACCCACAAATATTAAGACGTTAAAAATTTATGTTTGTAGCTTTGCTGAGACGAGTCTAAGATGGAGTTCTTGGGATAAGGACGCCCCCTGCAGGTTTAAAAAGGGAACATTAAAAGAAAAACTAAGCCTGGGTACAGGCACAGTGTGTTATTTTCGGCCAGTAGGGGGCAGTGCATACCTAAATTATCACAAGCGGTATCTGTGTCTTCGAGTAAGAAACTCAAAAACGGAGGTCCAACTAGAGCTGTTTTCAAACGCTAAATTCCCTGAGAATGATCTATTAGCAGCAACATGACGAGCACATCAGTCTCTCTTTCATCGCTTGGAACTAGCAAAGAGGTAAAAAAGTATTTATGGAGAAACTTTCTTTGCATTTTGAGGGGAAATCAATGTTTTAATAGCGGGTGTGTTCCGTGCGCTTTGTCCGTCCGGGCTCCTGTAGAAGTAAAGACGTCATCTAATATGGCTTTCCCCTGAAAAGAGAACCCGCGCCTATGCATTTTAAAACTGATTTTTAAAGTCATATTTTACAATATCGCCAATATTTTGCAATTAATGTGCTTTACGTAATTATTATTACATAATAATTTAATGGCTATTTTCAAAGATGTACTGCAAAAACTACACACCGTTACTTTAATAAAAACATTTATGCTGATGACACAACCATTAATACAACAGCACCACCTGCTGGCAGTGAGATGAGGTGAAGTTCACTTGGGCAGCAACTCCGCTGAAGCGAGATGTACAATTAAAAATTTAAAAAAACAGAAGCTCCTTTATTTTAATTTTTACCTCATCTGAAATATTTGTTTAAAAAAGTCAAAGAATATTCAATATAAGGTTTATTTTTAAGATTTTAAACCAGCAAACACAGTTCTTGAAGAGATTAACTTTAGACCAATCACCTTGAAATCAGTTATTTAACACCAATACATACATTGATATTAAACTAGGAGACATATATATGAAATGAATAAACGGCACGATGAATTAATCTTATTTTATTGTCATATTAATCTTATTCCAGGACAAATGATTGATACCAAACATCCACATTCAACACAAATGAACAAAGAGCAGAACAGGATTGTGATGTTTATCTGCATTCAGACTCAGATCAGACATATTGATGAAGCAGTAAAAGAAAACTGTTCAGCCTTCCTGAATTGGTTTAGATCAGAGTTAAAAACATTAAAAATCATTTAAATGTGAAATGAGTTTGTTAGATTTCCCTCTACTTTCACTTCTCTGCGTCTAAACAGCAGGAGATCTGCAGCAAAACCTAACTTTTGTGACCGATCAAACAGAAGAAAGAATAAAGCATACATAAGACACCTCATCATCACATCCAGAAGCTTCAACACTCGAATCAACGCTTTAAATACAGAAACTCGACATCAAGTACCTTTGATCATATCCAACTTTCTGTTTTCTTTACCTGTGGGCTTCAGTGAATCTCTGACGTTCCAGACTCTACCTGGAAAAGTCTGAATGCATCCTGGGAATATCAACCACACTCTCAGGGAATACGGTGCAGCGAAAGGGACAAAACTCAGGACGGCCAGCTAAGGATCTGCTATTAATCACATTTTATTATCAATGATAGGAAATAATACTGAAGACATCTGGATTATGATGTCAATATCTAGATACATATTTTAAACAAATTTGTTTTATAGATATATATATATGATCAAAAGGTGATCAAAATTGAGTCAGAATGGGATAAAAATAATTAATAATAAAAAATAATAATAACCAGTTCTACTGATCTATTTTGGGAAAACTGGCTTTTTCTGTGCTCTGATTGGTCACCTTTTAGAGGGTCGGATTTTAGGCCTCATATTCGCTGAATTTATTGGATGAACTTGTGTGAAATGGGACGTCCAGAATTGGACTTTTTTGTTCTCACAAGCACATTTTCATCAGATTTCCGGTTCAAATATACAGTAGAGATGGCAGAATGGTTTCATTTAGGAGTTTCTGATATGTTCGTTTCCAAAACATTTACTGACTGAGCCAGTTGGAATTCTGTTGGTAGAAAAAAAAAATTAGTGTTTCGATTTAATCTTCAGGAAATGCGCACAGAGCGTTTGTCCATGAATTCATAACAGTCTTAACTCTGGTGTTCTTTATCAGACAGGAAAAGACAAATAGCGATATGCGTCGCAGTTACACCATGCACACCACCAGAGTTGGCATATTTACCTCCTTTGTGAAAAGGAGAGCTGTTTGTAAGGTAGCACAGTCAAATACTAACAGCAGCAATATTTAGTCTGTCAAAAGACAAAATAAGGGGGTTCATTTTCAGTCACATTTTTACCACGTTATTCATTCATTTATAAATGTCATTGTATATAAATATTTAGTTTTTGGTTAGCAGGCTAAATATTTAGATAGAAAGATAATTATTTAAGTTCAAGCTGAAAATTTAAGAAAAAAGTTAAATATTTAGTCAGCAAGCTAATTATTGCTAACTAGATGTTTAGCTTCAAACTAAATATTTAACTTAGACCTAAATATTTAGCGAATATGTATTCGACAGGGAGCCTAAGTCCTGGCCGGAAGGGACCCATTGGCCGGAAGTCTTCTACTTCCGGCCAATGGGTCCCCTAATGCCAACAAAAATGAATGAGAGTAAATAGAGCAATAACATTTATTTTATGATCCCGTTTGAAATGCAACGTGGATCGAGCATATGATGTCTGTGATTTTTAAAGAAGCATTTTGATGTAGAAAAAAACTATTTTTCAACCGCCGGCATAAGTTTGTTTTGGTTTTGTGTAAATACACTTAGCGGACTACAACTGAAGAAGAAGGAGAAAATGGCCATGATTTGCCAACTTCCACCAGGATGAAGGAATGAGAATTAAACGTTGAGAAAACCTCTATAAATCTGACTGTGTGGAAAGTAGCAGCTATGTCGGGGATAAAGCAGTCGGTGGAGTGAGAACCAGCATGGAGGAGAAGCTCTACAACCTCTAGGTGAGTGTTTTACGTTCTATAGCTAGTGCTAGCTAGCGTTAGCTCCGGACGTCATATATGCGACCTCTGATTTGTTGGCATCTTAATTACACATTTTTAAAATCAAATAAATCCCAAAATACTTTGCAAACACAGTCCAAACACGCATAATTAGTTATTAGAATTGACATATGTGTGATTCAGGACGTAAGTCAAAGTGGACCAGAAAATAACTTTTATCGCTCCTTTTACTTCCATTTGTTATTTCTTAGGCCAGGGGACCCACAGGAAGGGGAGGAGCTTAGGCTCTCCATTCTCAATAAGGGCGACCCTCTACCTACACTCCTGCTGCTGGAGCAAAATGTACCTCCATTTTCTTCTCTTATAACAGACTAAATAACCTACATTATTGCTGTGAAACTTTAACTTTAACCTTACAAAGGGCGCCTCATAGCTGCAGGTGACAGCGTCGTCTTCCCAGGCATCTACCCAAAGCTGAACTGATTTAGTAAAGAAAAACCACGTCCAACAGACCAGTAGACTGACTAAAGTCATTGAACTTAACCTGTGAAACTAAAATAAAGTACAGACTTGCTACCTATGTGCTGCGGATGCTAGCTGCTCATTGCTTTTCCTTTGTTCCAGGTTGTCTGATTTTCCTTTCTGGGATAAAAACCCGAATTTCCCTAAACTACTGGCCTGCTGGAAGTCAGTAAACTGAACCAACAGGTTGCAGGTTTGGACTAACCCATCTACATTCTTTTTTTTTTTTTCAAAGAGCGAGGGTCATTAAGGCCCTATAACCACTTTATTCTGACAAATCGTTTTCATTAGGTTAGATGATTAGAAATTTTAAAATGCAACAAAACTGAATTAAGATCCCAAGGTTCTACTGAGATCCCAACATTTTAACTGGACACAGACATCCATCTTTTCTGGTGAAATGGAATATTTGCTTTCAGGTGATTTTATCTAACTGGTCCAGCACAAGGTTTCCCAACACTGACCCAATCAGCAGCAGGGGTCAGTTGTGAGTTGTAATCTTAAATCCTGAATCTGCCCATCTGAATCCCAGATTCCAGGGTTTCAGTCCAGCTTTACCAGACATTCTGAGGAGGAGCCCACGGAGAACTGTTCTCCTTATTCTGATCATAGATAAAGTGCTTCTTTTTCAGTTCAACGTCCAGAAGTTGGGCATTAAAGCGGAACAGATCGGAGCCGTGATCAGGAGGATCTGTGGGTGAAACAGATCCTGCTAGGACTTATTCTCCGTTAAGGTTCAAACCAAAAACAAGACTGGTTTACAGTTTGGATCCAGTGCAGGAAGATGATCATCAAATTTATCTTTTACCTTTAACTAGAACTTAACCAAGTCAGGTTTGGTCTTTCTGAGGTCTCAGAACTGTCACTTGATTAATCCGCATTTTCTCCAAATCGGTGGTTGGGTTTCACACCCATGTTCCACAGTTTTGTCGTCAAATGGAACATTTTGTAGACTCTGCAATCCTGAACGAAGTCCAGTCAAATATTCCTATTGGATCAGAACCTCGAAGGTTTTTGGAAAACAGAACTTCTCCATAGACAACCTGGAGGTGAGGAAACCTCCAGCTATAGCCAGAACAACCTGAAGTAAATCCCTGCTAGCGGTATAGACAGGTAAGGAAACTCCCAACTGTTAAAATAAAACACAGCTTGTGTTTTTATCTCAGTCAGAACCAGAACAGGACCAGGGTCCACTCAAAACTCTGGTGCTGACCAACAGAACAGACCTAGTTTAATAACTAAAGGAAACTGTTCTGCTGGGTCTAAATCCAGACCCATCTACAGAACATCCTCCGGGTTTTCCTGAACGGGGGTTCTGGTTTTGCGTCGCCGTGGCCTCAGCACGCTGACGCAGGACGAGGCGGTGAGGGCGATCCGGCTCAGACCCACGTTCAGACAGTGGACCTCGGAGGTGACCGGAACCTCGGCGAACAGGGCTCGGTCCCGAGACAGAGGGCTGGGACCGCCGTCAGAGCTCTCGATGTCTTTGACGATGTTGAGGATCTCCTGACGCTCCGCCTGTCGGGTCATCCCGCGGATGTTCAAGATGGCCGACACGTGCTTTTTCCTGGACACGGAGAGAAGGGAGGAGATGTTTGACGGAGGCCGAACAGAGACGATGATCAAACATCAGAAAGATGCTCAAAAAGAGTTTACTTTACGTCGTGCAGAGTTTATAACATTGGATCCACTCATAAAACCAAGTCTGCCACTAGCTATCTGGGTTCCCTACGCACAAATGCTTCAAGCCACCATCATTCGTTTATAGACACAGATGGATGTCAACATTAAAGAGTTATTAATACTTATAATTTTAAAAGGAAGAAGTCTTAAACAGGTTTGTATTGTGTCTGGATTTAAAAGTGGACACAAAGTCAGAGTTTTGGATGGCTGAAAAATACCAGAGAAACTGAAAGCTCTGCTCCTCATGGAGATAAGCCTTCAGGCTGAACGTTTTCACACCGTTTTATCTGGTTTGGAAAGAAAATCCTCATCTAGTTTTGTTGCAGTTATGAAGCTGAATCAAAGCTTCTGCAAAATTTCACGTACCTGACGTCTGGAAACTCCCTAACCAGGATTCCCACCTCCATCTGGATGGACGGGACGTCCTCCAGCTGGATGATCTCTGAGATGTGAGACAGAGCATTGTCCAACCAGCTGGACGGAGACTCCTGAAATACACAGAGGACAGAAGGTAAACAGACGAAGCTCGGCTTACCTGCTCAGGTGGTTCTCAGATTGTTTGTTGTAAGTTTTAAGTGAGACTTGACCAAATATATCCACAAGAGGGCGCCACACTTAAGGTCTAAACAGAAGGAGACGGCTGCTTTTTTCTCTAGAGGTGGTTCTCAACCTTTCTGTGGTCCTGGACACTTTGCATATTTTTGATCAACTCTCAGCGGTGGAGGTAGAAACAGAAGAGCTTTAAATTGCATTTTTGCATCTATTCACTATGTCAGGCAAATATATCAGTTGTAATTTCCAGAACAAAAAAAAAAAAAATACATCAGCAGTAGCTCCTTGGTATATTTACGAATTTCCAGAAAGATGTAACAGAACGGGATGTATATGCAGCAGCCTTTCAACAGTATGAAACAAATCAGAAGCAGTAACTTTCAAATATAATGATAAAACACTTTATACAGTATTTTTCAGAAATATGAATCTAACATTATGTTTATGTGCATGTTACATATTTCTGAAAAATACTGTATTAAAAATATGTTTATTACTAAGATTCTCAAAACTATTGTGTAAAGGTGTCTTCAATATTCAAATTATTTCAGATACCGAATTTTAGACTTTCATTTTCAGTTATAATCGTGAAAATAAAATAAAAATAAAATATATCAGTCTGTGTGTGATAAATCAATCTAATATAAAAGTTTCACATTTTCAATGCAATTACTGAAATAATGAGTCTTTTTCATGATATTCTAATTTTATGACCAGCACCTGTACAATGAATTACACTTGTGAAAGAGAAAAGGAAGGTCATGTTTCCTAGATAAAGGTCTCTGTCACATCTGAGTTAAATAATCTATTTCTACAAATTTCCGAGGAATGTTTAAATATATATATATATATATATATATATATATTATTATCAATGAGCACTTGCAATACCCCCTTGTACCAGTAGGGTTTGGCGGCCCCCAGGTTGAGAAACACTGCTCTGGGGTTACAAAGACTTGGACTAGGACTCACCAAGTCTTTGAAGAGGACTTTGATCTGTTTGCCTTCGTCTCGGAGTCGGCCGGCCATCCTCTTCCTCATCTTCACGGAGGTGCAGATGATCCGGCCCCTCATGACCGAGCGGAGGTACTCCATCACCACGCGGCGGTGGACTTCAGCCACCAGCAGCTGGGAGACAAAAACCCAAAGGGGAGAGTAACAATGCAGCAGCTCTAACCTCCAGGTGGCGCTGTAGCAGCACCTCTCCATACCTGATAAGGAGGATTGTCCATCCTGCGGTACTTCTTAAAGTCCTCCTTGATGACGGCTTCGATCTGCTCATAGGGCTCCGTGTTGGTCAGCCACTTCCTCTTCACCAGGCGCTCGAAGAAAAGCTGCAGGGTGAAAAACACAATGTCCTTCATCGGTACCAGGGTGTTTTATTTTGTACCGGCGCTCTATCACCTGTTGGGGGCAGGTCTGAGTCTGTTTGGTTCAGAAAAACTCAATTTCTCTTCAGGGATTAATAAAGTATCTATCCTCATCATCATCTCTTCTTTAACTTCCTGGGTTATTAACATGAACAGATTTCCTTCTCTGGTGGTCTCAATTCACAGACAGAATTCTGTCCTGAGTCTTGTCTGACAGGTAATCCACTCCGCTACATGCTTCACTGAGACAGGCTACAGAAACTGAATGTTTAAATGAAAAGTCTCTGCAGCTGGTGGCGTCCAGCAACGTTTCCCTGACTGTTTTATGATTTCATTACCCTGATGTTCATGTAGAGTCGCTCAGACAGGACTCTGACGCCCTGCTGGACGATGTGATCCAGAGACTTGTTGGCTCGCCGCAGAGAATCCTCGCTGACTGATGGGTCACACTGTGCACAGCGCTGCACGAAGCCCCTGCACAAACAAACACACACACTCATATATGTATTCAAGGTTTTTCGCACCAAGAACTTTGGGATATTTATAAGGACCAACTTTCTACGACCGAGTATTAGGGCCATTTTAGACGAAAGGAAAATACTTAGGAGTAAATTTCCACAAAAATAACTGAATTGTATTCATTTACAGAATTTCCAAAAAAAAACACTGAAATTCTCAGATTAAGAAAAGTCGAAAATTAACAAATTCAATGTAAGAAATTGTTTCATTTTCAGGAAAAAGTTGAAAATAATCTAATGTCAAAAGGTAAATATGTGAGAGAATACTTATATCTTAGATATTTAAGATTTTCAAGAAAAACAAACTCATAAATTGGAAGAAATTTACTCCCATTATTTTTCCTTTTACCTACAATGGTCCTATTACTCTGTCACACTTTACTCTGTACGTGGCAAACAAAAACAAAAAAATTCACAACATTTTATTCGTCCCATGTAAAACAAATTTCATTTCACTTTTTTTCAGAATATACTACTAAATAAATAACATTTCTGGCTTATGAGGGTCATGACGACATGGGGGGTTATGGAGATAAATGGCTTATGAGGGTCATGACGACAGGGGGTAAATAAAGATGAGAAGGTCCCACCAATTTATGGCTTAAGGAGACTTTTACCCAGAATCACTTGGTGTGATTTCTACTCTTATTTTTTAATTGATTGTGTTTTATCTTTTTTTAATCTCTATTATTTTGCATAAATTTGTTCTTTATTAATGGATTAATTGATTGTGTTTTATCTGTTTTTACATTCTTTGCATAAATTTGTTCTTTACACCTTCTCTTTTTATTCTTATGTTTTATTTGTTTAAAAATGTCATACTCTCACATAAAGTTTATTTTTCATGCTTCAGTTACTAAATGCATTTCTTTTAGTAAAAATCTGTTTTAATTTTCTTATTTTTATCATGTATTTGGTTTCTTTACCACTGAATCGTGTAAAGTGCCTTGAGTCGCCTTGTGTTGAAAGTGTGCTATAGAAATAAAATTGCCTTGCCTTGACTTAAAACGTTAATAATAAGCAAACAGAGTTTGGACATCTCTAGAGACATGATGGGAACACATATCCCTCTAAACACATGCAGCTTAATGCGACTAGATGGGAAAATTTACCAAAACCCAAGAAAAAACCTAAAAATAAACCCTTTGCTCTGAATAAAGCTAAATCCATAATTTCCTGGTAATAAAAAAGCTAAAAAGTCAAAAAGGTGGGATGGATGTTAAACTGTGTGGAAACTACAGATTAGATGAGGTGACATCAAGTCAGACTGATCAGATTGATTGGTGTCTACCTGAAAGGAGGGCAGCAGTTCACCATGGCGATGGTTTTGGACACGTATCCGTCGTCGTTTTGTCCAAACATGCCGCTCTGCATCCCTTCATGGAACATCTCCACTTTACGCTGGAAGCTGGAGGAGAGGGTTCCTCACTGTTAGTTGCTCAGTTAGCTCATGAAGTTTAATCAGGGGAGCTTTGTTGGAATCGTTGTGTACCTGTACAGGAAGTCCGCCAGTCCGTTCAGGCTGCACTGAGCCACCCTGGAGCCCAGACTCCTGTTGATGGAGGCAGATCGCTCCAGATCAACTTGCAGCCTCTACAACGACAGCAGCGGACAGGGTTACCATGGTGATTACTGTATTTATATGGTGCTGTTACGATGCAGGAGCAGTAAATGTTAAACCGAAGGTTGGAGAGCCACTGCCGTCAGTTCTTAGATTGTGTTTGTTGAGCAACGTTTATGGTGCTTAGTTGTGATCTAGTTGTGGTCGCCACAACTTCTTTTAGCCACTAGAGGGCAGCAGAGAGCTGATCATGTATGTGTGTGTGTGTAATTGTTTTTATGATATGTGATAATAATATTGATTTGTTTTGTCTATCTGAAACCTGGCTGCAGCTGAAGCAACAAAAGTCAACTTTCGTATAATAATTTGCTCTGATTTCAGTCGTCTGCTTTGTTCATTAAATCAGATAGGAAACACCATCCCATGTGCTGTAACCGTGGAAACGCTCTCTGCAGGATGGGGTTACCTGGATGACGGTTTTGGCCAGCGTGATCTGGTACTCTTCGACATGCAGCGTCTCCATCCACCTCTTCTCCTCCTCGTCCAGAACCTGACTCAGCTCTGTGGTCACCTTAGCCTGCACAGGGAGGCAACGGGCATGAAATCAAATCATGAATAACCAGAGATCTGGGGCTCGTTAGTTCAGTAAGCTCATTCTGAGCAGCAAAGAATGTCCCCTGTCGGTGTGTTTGAATGCCTCACCCGGACAGAGTTGAGACAGTCCAGCTCCAGTCGCTCCACGGTCTCTGAAGGCAGCAGAGGGCTGAGCTGAGAGCGGTTGAACGGACTTGTGATGCACACCGTCCCCAGAACGTCTCTGAAAAACATCCCACACATACGAGTTCAGACTCGAGTTTAACTACAGTAGTTCTAACGTTCAGTAAACGCCAGAAGGACTGATTGTTAAAGTCAGAACACCTGAAGGCATCATTGCCTTCCTAAATAAATAACACCAGTCCAGGCAAGCAAAGGGAAAAACTTTTTGGTCCTCTGACTTTCTGATCTAATTCAGTTCAAATGGGTCTTCTTTATTTTGTGTAGTCTCAGGGTACTTTAGAAAACATAGATTCCAACTTATATACAGAAATGTGTTTACGAGGCTCATACTCCAGCTTTTAGCGACATAACTAGAAAAGTTGTAAACAGATTTAACATTTTCAGGAAATATCCAGAAATTTGATCAAGAAGAAGTTATTAGAATTTGGTGGTGATCCGGATCACTGTATGGGGGGATTATGGAATTAAATTTTCTGAGTGACGTGTAAATTGGGACTCGACTCTCAACTCTGGCTAAGGCATTAGTCTGATTTGTGCTAAAAGCAAGATTTAGATGTGCATGGAAACGTAGAGTTTTTGCTCTTAGGCTAGACCTGGTCCTCAGGGCCCATTGTCCAGCAGAGCTACATAAAGGAAGGAATGTTTTTGGTGAACACCATCCCTTACCATGGTGCAACACTGCGCTGCTCCAGTCGCTTTTTCTTCCCACAGTTTTTTACTTTCTCCTTAGAATCGGCTAATTTGGCTCAAAGGCCGAAGGAGAAACAATAACTCTTTTCTGCAGCTAATTATTGTCAGTGGACACAGCAGTTATCAGCTGATCAGCTGTTGTTACCTTCTACCAGGCGACCCGTTCTGGTTTGAAACACTATTTGAAGGTTTCTGGACGTGTCCGTGTCCGTACCTTTTGTAGATGTTGTGCAGCCAGTCCAGCAGGGAGTAGATGTCGGTGATCTCCAGCTGGTTGTTGGTGATGGCCTTCAGGCAACTGGCGACCGCCTGGTGGTAGCTCTCCACATACACCTGGTGCGGGTCAAAGGTCAGGATAATGAGGTGTCCTGTAACACCAAGTCCAGTTCAGTGTCTGGTCTCCATCTCACCTGGAAGGCCTGGAAGTCTTCGGGGTAAATGGACACCACGTTCCTCTTGGCGGCCCCCAGGTCCTCCACCACCCGCGCTCTGACCCGGTCCAGGTACTTGTTCAGCTCTCCAGCCGTGAACTCGGCTCTCTGAGGCAATGAGCTGTCGGCCGCCCCCTCCACCGCCTCCCTCCACTGCTGCTTCAGATGGCGAGGCCTCGGGCCCCCGGGGGCCGCTCCCTCACCGACAGCCCACTTTTTATCAGCTTCCTCCTCCTGCTGCAGGACCTGAGGACAGAAACACAAAGCTCTCCGTCTCTGAGAAATGAAGCGGCCTCATCCGTCCTCTCTCCGGAGCCCTTACCTGAACCACCAGGCCCAGGTTGGGCCCCGCCGTCGGAGACCGCAGGGACTCCCTGACCACGGCCCACAGCTCCTTCTGCAGCTCCTCGTACAGCAGCTCCACGTCCTTCGCCTTACGCCGGCCGCCATCTTTGACGCCGGGGCTGCTAACGTCCTCGGGTTCGGCGGCGGTGGACTCGTTGCACTCCTGCTCCAGCTCCAAGATGTGGGTGTCGGCCAGCAGAAGGTCGCGCTTCTTCACCAGCTGCAGGATCTCCAGGACTGAGGGAGAGACGGGAACAGGTTAAAAACGCCGCTGAGGATCGGAAACGCGGACAGCTCTCTGACATTTTCTGCTCGCTAACAATCTGAAACAGTTTGAAAGGCATAGAAATAGAAGATCAAGATCAAAAACGATCCCACTCTGTCCTCAATCTAATTTTTTTTAAGTTTACAGAAATTTGATTTTTTGTTTGGGAATATTTATTATTTTCACTGTGGGGTATGAAAAAAAATACCAGAAATAAAAATAGTGAATCCATAAAAAACATGCAGCAGGGGTGTGGGACTTAAACCCAGAACCCTACCTGGGCTTCTGTACATGGAACACCTGCACTACCCACTTCCCAATGACTGAAACATCTTGTAATTATATAGAAATATGACTTTCTGATGTTAACTAAATACAATTATACTGGTTTCAGTAATACAGTTCTTTCACATTCTACCAATTCAAGACTACTGTGTAAATTCACTATTGTTGATAGTTACTTAAATTGGACTTAATTAAATCATTCATGTAAATGAGAAACATGTATGCATTGTGAAGCATTTACTGGTTACTTTTTAATGCAAAATCAAAGATCTGCCAATTCCCCTTTTTTCAGTGTATAGAGGTAAAAAGATCCTGCTTCAGTGGAGACGCTAAACATTAGCCTGGAGAAATGTTTTAAGATTTGTCTAAAACTGATAAAACAACCAAAAGTGTGAAAACAAATCAAACATCTTCAGTCCAATCAGCCTTAAAGGAGCAATTCGTAAGCATGACATCTTGTGGTGAAATGTGAGTACTGCAGTCCATGCAGATAAAACAAAAGAATCGTTCTCAGCCAGAATATTCAACATGACAAGCGAAGAAGAGTCGTTCACACCAAGTTCATAAGTAGATAAAAATGTATCACAACAATATCGAATGTTTGAGAATTGAATGAAGATATTTTCAGAGCTGCCAGTATCGTTAGCTCAACGTTAGCCTTTAGCTAACAGTCGGTATCAGATTACAAACGCTTGCACGCTGTTTGTGTTTGAAGACTTGGTAACCTTGTGGGCTCACATATGATTGGCTCAGAAACCAGGAAGTAAAGGGGCGGGACATATATTGTAAAGAATGACTGCATCCCTCTGCAGCCTTTTTAAATTAATAAAAACTTACAGCCATCCAGCCGGTTAAGATCGAAACCGGTTTCTGTGTGATTAATTCACTGTAACATTCTTACATATTTCACCTTCAACATGTCAGAAATAGACTGAAACTCAGTCAGATTTGATGAAAGTCTGGATCTGATTCTCTGCAGGGCGTTTTCTTTCTGAACCAGGAGGCTCATGGAAGCCCAGGCTGAAGGGCAGAAGCAGCCAGCATGATGAAGTCCTTCCTCCTCATCATCACATCAGCAGCCTTAATAAACCAGAGCAGGAAATGAAACTCTCTCCCTGCCAGGAACAGCTGCATCAGCGCTCCTCCAGGGTGATTCTTTCACAATAAAAGCCTTCAGGGTGTGTTTGTGAGGATGTGAAGATGCCAGATGTCGTCCTGATCCTCCGCCTCGGAGCGCACAGAGGAAGAGCGTCACTCCAAAACAGAACAATGCCAGCAGAGCCCCTCAGCTTTCCCCTTTTCGCTTCAGTTCTTGAGTCAGAATTTTTGTTGTTTATTTGCTGCGACTGATGTCTTCATTTCAAGACTTTCCTGCTGACCAGATATCGGTTTCATAAACGGACAATAAGCTGTAACCCTTCCTTGGAGATACTGCTAAATTTACGGGTCCTCACAGCTAAATGGTAGTAAAACCAAGCCCACATCACCATTCCACCACCACTGTGCCTCACATCTGGTTTATGTTGTTTGTGCTGAGATCTGATGTAACTGCTTTCCTCCATCATGGTTCTCAAACCTCAACCATGCCGACATCTCGTTTCTTCTGCAACCCCTCCATGCAGCCATACTAGTTCAGAGCCGTGACCTTTAACCTGTAGAGTCTGTGATGGAGTTCTTGGGTTTCTGGTCACTTCTCTGAGTTTCCTGCTCTGACATTGGGCTGAATATGCTGAGACGTTTTCCTCTTGATGGACTTTAAATGGTTTGGAGACGACCTTTAGGCCTTCCCAGACAGATCATCCTCAATGGTTGACGTGAATTTAAAACTAAAACAAGTAACATTAAACCATTTTTAAAGCTCTATAAAAATGACTATTTTCAGGATTTTTAAAGATGTTTCAGTAACAGCAGACAAAACGTATTTTTTTTTCCACATTAGAGCAGCTGATCAATACCTGACCATTCAGGTATACTTTCTGAGCGTTGACCCTCTATAAGAAGAGTTGAAAAGGAGGCTGGAGAGGAGATCCAGAGAGGAGAGTGAAGGAGGAAGTTCATAGCATCGGAATGACAACGTTACTGTGAAATATGGAACTGCTAACTTGTCAAGATGGTCATAAGGCTGTTATACAGCAACAATCTAACATCAGAGGGATTCTTTAGATTCTTTATTTAATTCATTCAAAAGTAAAATAGCATTGGTAGAAAAATAATTAAATAAATGTTGCTTGAATGAAAAGGAGCAGAAAGAAGATTAATCTTATGACAGCTGTTAGACTGTTAGCTGCAGTACATCCAGAACGCAGCTGCTTGAGTCCTGACAAGAACCAGGAAATACGACCATATTAGTCCAGTGCTCCGGTCTCTGCAATGGCTTCCTGTCGCTCAGAGAGTAGAATTTAAAACAGCTCTGCTTGTGTACAAGTCTTTTCATGGTTTGGCACCAAAGTACATCTCTGACATGTTATAGACATATGAACCATCTCGGGCCCTGAGAACTTCAGGGAGGGGTCTCCTGGTGGTTCCCAGAGTCAACAATAAACACGGTGAGGCTGCATTTCAGTTTCAGGCAGATAAAATATGGAACAGTCTTCATGAGGATGTGAGTTAAGCCTCAACTCTAACAATGTTTAAATCCAGGCTGAAAACTGTATTTTTTAGCCGTGCTTATGACAATTAAAAGTATTTTATCTGCACTCTTGCTTTTTATTGTAATTAATTATGTTTAAGTTGATGTTTTTTTTTTCTTAATTTATGCAACTGGGAAGCACTTTGAATTGCCTTGTGTATGAATTGTGCTCTACAAATAAACTCTGCTTGCCTATGTAGATGATACTCACATTTAAAAAACATTGCAGTAAAAGAACCCACTCTACCTCTTAAACACCACTTCAGGACAAATTTAAACTGAGGTCACATGAACCCTAACAGTAGCAGAACAAAGGTTGGATAGTAATCAGACCACTGAGGGGAGACACATTCCGCTGCCGGGTGGGTGGGGGGGGTTGTTACATGACTGACACAGCAGTTATTCCTAACTTCGCTGCCAGATCCTGAATGAATTGGGAAACAGGAGAAGGTCAGACCTGAATGTTCTCACTTTGTCTCAACATGCCTGATGCTGAACCAGCCCGGTCCCAATGGGTTCAGGTCCAAACACACACACACAAACACACGCATGTTGGGTTTCTATGTCTTGTGGGGACTTCTCATTGACATAATGTTTTCCGTAGCGCCTTACCCTAACCTTAACCATCAAAAATTAATGCCTAACCCTGACCCTTACCCCAACCTAACCATAACCTAAGTGTAACCCTGACACTAAAACCAAATTTTAAGCCTCAAAAATTGCTTCAAACTTGTGGGGACCGGGATTTTGGTCCCCACAAGGGAGGTCGGTCCCCACTTGGATAGTAAACTTCCAATTTTTGGTCCCCACAAAGATAGTAATACCAGGTCCACACACACACACACACACACACACCATCAGCAGGGTGGGACCTCTGGATGATGATACTTCAGCAGTTTCCAGGCGTTACTGGACCGAAACAGCCTCATATGTATGTTAAGGATAACACACACACACACAAACTCACACACACACACCTACAAGAACACGCACACACACACACTCTGTACATTATGTGGTCCACTCTCAGCTGTTAGACAAAGCTCTTATTGTTCAGTTTCTGCCTGCAGAGGAAATCTGTTCCAGCTGGAAGCATTTAGCCCCGCCCACCTCCACCCTCTTTCATCATCATCATCATCATCATCATGGTAAGGTCAGAAACTCAGTGACTTCGTGACACAAAGCTTGGAGCATCACATTCAACCCAAATAGTCACCAAGCCAGTCTGGACCAATCAGAGCTGTGGCTCCTCTCGATCCTGTGCTCCCATTGGTCGGTTCCATTTACCAGTGAGCTTCATTATGGCTGCAACCTTTGAGGTCTTCATGGTTCACAGCGCTGAATTGCTCTGTGATGGTGGAGCTGTTGGTAGCGCTGCTGCCTCACAGCAAAAAGGTTCAAATCCCAGCCTGGGAGTTTAGAGGTTCTGCCTGTGAATGAATGAGTCCTCTCCAGGTACTCCACCGTCCTCCTTCAGTCCAGAACCGTGACCGGTGGTTGTCCTGGGCATATGGATGGTTTTTTTTTCCTGCGACGTACTGGAAGGTCAACGCTCAGAAAGTTTTCATCACTGTGGATTCCTAAACGCTGCTGAGGCTTTTATTCTGAAGGGCAAACAGAGCCTCTTTTTCCATCCAGACCAGAACTTCTAACGATCCAAGGACCGTCCAGTTTCCTCCCATTTTTAATAACTGCACAGCGCTTTGATTTTATTTACTTACTGTCCTTAATGTACTTTACAATAAGGCTCCCCTTATAATAACTAATAAATAGTTCACACATATATCTAAAATAATCCATAAACACTTTATAAACCATTACAGTTATTTGTGCGTTAATTAAATGCACAAAACTGATAACACTGACCAGTTTCTTTCTAAATAATTACTCAGCTCTATATGTCATCTAGAGGAGCCAAATGAAACATTTCAGACTGAATCTCTACTTTGTGTTAGGTAGCTACACAACGTCACAACAAGGCTCCTTTTAATGAGTGCATATTTATTTTGGACTGATAAAGTGCACTACATATGATGAAGGATTATGTTTACACATACACATTGTGCTTATTAAGTATCAAATTAGTCAGAATTTTTTTATTTAGTAAATCTAGATTAGTTATATAGATTATCTGACTATTTGGCAATAATCAGTCTCTTTCTAACCCTTATTAATGCCTCATTGACATTTATTAACTATTTATAAAGTTTTTACAGATTAATTAATATCTCTAAACCATTTACCAGTCATTAATAAGTGGAGCCGTATTATAAAGTGGTACCACTATTTTCATTTCTGTGTTTTATGGATTTAAAAGTTCTGTCACTTTGCTGCTGTTTCAGCTGGATTTCTTCTCCGTGGGACAATAAAGGATTCTTCTTGTTCTGCATAACCACAGTGACGGTTCCTCTCTTCCTCTGTCGGGTTGGCAGTCTGCTGCGGTCTCTAACAGGAAGCCGTCCAGCAGCAGATATGTGGTCAGAAACAGCTCTACAGCTGCCAGCTTAGAGGAGAACTACTGACAGGCCTCACTGGGAGCCTCCTATCAGCCCTCTGAGGCTCCTGGAGGAAGATCCTGGAGCTGCAGAGCAGAAGGAGCAGCTTCCTGCTACGAACTTGTTCTGTTTCCAGGAAAAAAGGCAGAACAACCAAGGAAAGCTCCGCTTTACAGCAGTTTGTACTTCTTTAAACGTGTCTCACATTCCTCTCAGGAATCTGAGCTCTGAACATTTCCTGCTTCTGAGAGTCTTTTGTTTCAGATTTCGTCTTCTGCCTTGATCCAGCTCGTCGCTGGAAGGTAACATGAGCGTGGATTAATGTACGGCGGCGTCCAAGGTTAAATTCCCCACAGAGTGGGCCTTTCATCGCGCCCTGCTGGTGAAGGTTTCTGAAGCTCCAGATGATTCCTCAGCAGGAGGAACAAGCGTCTCTCTGTGGAGCTGCTGGGTCACGCGGCCTGCAGCCTCTGGACTGTCTCTGACCTCGGTCACAACAGAGGGAAACATGTTTGTCTCTTCAGGTGTCTCCACCTCCACTGATGTTTCTGTGCGTTATATAGGTGTTTACCAGCTGCTGTAGAGAAACTTCTCATTTCTTTCTGAATTCCTCAGTTTAGGCATTTTTATTTGTATAAGAAACAAGGAAACTCAGAGTGCTTTACATGATTTTGGGAGAACCATAAAATACCACATTATAAACTTATGTCTCATAAAAACATATGATGTAGTTCCAGCTATTATTAACCAGTTACTCAAAGAAAGCTCTAACCAGATGAGTTTTGAGTTTTGCTTTAAAGCAGCTCAGTGTTTCAGCAGCTTAACAGTCATCAGGTAGTTTGTTCCAGATATGAGGAGCATAGAAACTAAAAGCTGCTTCTCCATAGTTGGTTCTGATTCTAGGGATGATTAGTAAACTAGAGATGGATGATCTGATTGGTCTGGATGGTTGATATGGTGACAGCAGGTCTTCATCATACATCATCAATGATTTATAAACTAGTAGGAGTATTTAGAAGTCTATTCTCTGAGCTACAGGGAGCCAGAGGAAGGACTTAAGAACTGGGGTGATGGGTTCTACTTTCCTGGTTCTAGTGAGAACACGAGCAGCAGCGTTCTTGATCAGATGACGCTTTCTGGGTGACTTTTTAGGTAGACCTGTGAGGACGTTGTTGCAGTAATCAGTCAGACTAAAGATTAACGCAGGTTTTTAAGGTCCTTCTGTGTCATCAGTCCTTTAATCCTAGAAATGTTCTTCGGCTGACCTTGTTATTGCCTTTATGTGACCTTGGAGGTTCAGGTCTAAGTCCATTATTACACCTAGATATCAAGCCCGATTAGTAGTTTGTAGCTGGATTAATTTAGGCTGTGTGCTGTCTCTGGATTGTTCCTCTTTAGTTGATAAAAATTATTACTTCAGTTTTTGTTAATATTCATTTGGGGGAAATTCAATGGGTCTGGATGGGATCAAATTCACCTAGTGACATTGTAATGTATAGCTGAGTGTCATCTGCATAGTTATGGTAACTAATCTATTTGGCTGTTATATTCTGGGTTAGTGGGAGCATGTAGATATTAAATAGAAGGGGTTCCAGGATGGAGCCCTGGGGAACCCCACATGTGATTTCTGTTCTTATTTAAAGGGCCTATATCATGCAAAATCAAGTTTTCAACCATCTGGTAATGCAATGTTCTCATAAAAACCCCACCACAGTGGTTTTTGGCTTAATTCCCGCATGTCTGAGTAATCTCAAAGACATTTCAATCAAACGCAACTGGATTTGGTAATTTGTCTTGGAAGACGTTTCACCTCTTATCCAAGAGGCTTCATCAGTTCAACTGATGAACTGATGAAGCCTCTTGGATAAGAGGTGAAACGTCTTCCAAGACAAATTACCAAGTCCAGTTGCGTTTGATTGAAATTTCCTTGAGATAACCATGACCTGGATGAATGAGAATATTCACAGGCTTATGTCTGAGTAATCCTACTGAATCCTGCTCTCTGAGCAGCTGCCCCTCCCTCTCCTAGAAATCGACTGAGTGTTCAACCAGTGACATCACTAGTTGAAAGTTGTATGCGAGAGGTGTCTGCACCTCCCCTGCAGGCAGAGCGGCTTACCTCTGGTAGATTTTCTAACACAACCTCGTCCTGCTCAAAGCTCATAGCTGCTCCGGTTCTAGCAGCTTAAAACACTTTTTTGTTGGATTTTTTACTTTCTGTGTGAAAATGCCTGTTTTTTATTTTATTTTATTATTATTTTATTCTACATTCCTAAAGAACAGCAGCTGGATCAAAGAACAAAGGTGCCTGATGGACAGAGAAGTGTGTGGCTACATGCTAATGTTAATGTGTGTTAGCCATTTATCAAGCTGCTTATGTGATCTTATAACAGCATTGTGTGGTTAATTAATTGATCTGTAGCATCTCAGAATGTTCAGTAAACAGGTGCAAACACCACCCACGGCTTTTTTATGTACTGGGCTGGAAAGATTTGCTTAGTGGACGCAGCTACGTTGGTTTGGGCTCTGTCTAAAGCCTGGAGATTTAGCTAATGAAATAGGCTTTACTGACTCAGTTTTTTACAAAAGAAAATAAACCAAATGTCTGAGCCCTTAATATAACAGTGTCATTGTGGTACTTTGTGCTTTACAAATTATTTTTCAGAATACGGTTTGTGATGGAGCTTAGCGCTGTTTGTTTCAGTTTGATCTGCTCCTGGCTCTGAAGCACAGCGTACCGTTGGGGTGCAGAAGGCGGGTTTATAGAGACATGAGCCGTTTCACTTCCTGGTCTGACATGAACTACAGGATACAAGTTACATTTTAGGACAAATTAATACTGTAACACCAACAGTAACATTTTATTATATATATTTCTATCCCAGAAGTCGAAAGCTGTAAAATAGCATGATATAGTGCCTTTAAAAAAGCTTCCTATTGACACAAAGAGCTTCCTCTTTTTCACCTAAGATTCAAACCAGCCAAGTGCTGTACCAGAGAGTCCGACCCAGCTCTGCAGTCGTTCCAGTAATATTTTATGATGTTACACTCTGCACTGTGGTCCAACAGAGCCAGCACTGTGGTTCCGCCACAGTCTGTATTTATGTGGATTATATTCAAACATCAGTCTGAGTACTGTGATGACCACAGAAGCCAGACTGATGAATATCAAAGCGGTTGTTCATTGCTAGGAAACTATTTAGCTGTTGAAAAACAGCGTTTTCCACATTCTTGCTGATGAATGGGAGATCTGAGATTGGTCTACAGTTCTGCATTAATGAGTTGTTCAGGTTGTTCTTTTGTTTGATAACTGCTGTTTTTAAAACCTGGGGCAAAACATCTTCAAAAAACTGAGCTGAGATGTGATAAAGGACACAGAAATCATCAGAACTCAAAGACTTTGTCTGCTGATTTGGATCTGAGATGAACTGATAGAAAGTAACTGGATCTTCTGGTAGAACGGCTCGTCTGCTGCTACATGGAGGAAAATCCTCTATACAAACCCAGGAGATCCTCAGATTTCATCGGCGCCGCTTTCCTGCAGCGTACCCAGCTGGGTCGGACCAGAACACAGAGTGAACCGTGGTTCTGGTCGGGTTCTGGTCGACGCAGAGAACCCTAGGTCCTCTCTGCAGTCAGTGTTTCAGAGTTTATGGACAGAAGCAACAGAACCAACTTCTGTAATCAGCTTCTATAGAAAACATATCAGCATCTCTAAGTAAAGGTGAACAGAACCGGACAGGTCCAGACGGGCCCACAGCGCCGGTACAGAGCAAACCGTGCTGATGAAGCAAAGCGCTGCGTCTGAACTGATTCGGCCCTCATGAAGCCAAACATGTTGGGACAAATCTCAGAGAGCAGAGAGAGGAGACACTGAGTTATCCTGAGGTCAAAGAACGCATCACGGACACAACCTTCTGTAGATCTGGGAGAACCAGGCTGACATTAAACACAACAGGATAATAATAATAATTATTATTATTCAGACCTCATTTCTCTTAAAGTGCTTGGCACATTTACAGTTATAGAGCTTTTTAAAATTAAAATTGAGTAAAAAAAATAATAATTCTGAGAGCAAGTAAAAGCAACACAATGAATGTGAAGAGATTTATTTCAGCAAAGCAACAAACTCAAAACTAAAACTACACAAACTATAATAGATGTCATTGTTTTCCAATTAAAATAGCAGTTTAACATATTTAAATTTTCTTCTAATTTGTTTTTGTAAGTCAGAAATGTTTTAGACATTTTCTTTAGTAAACCAGAGGTTGATTCTTTGTTGATCCGTTTCTCTGAATGTTTTTACATCCAACCAATCAGGGCCTTGGCTAGGGGTGGGTCTGGGGGGTTTCCGGCCCACCCAAACTGGGAAAAGGCAGATCAAAATAAATCCCTTTCTTAAAAGAAATTCTATTTTATGATTACATCCTATTTATGGGTGTCACTTAAAGTCATTAAAAATAAAATAAATAACATATCCATGTTTGAGGTACATACATCATGATCTCTGCAGCCTCCTGAGATTGCTTCGTGTAACCAAGTGTAAAATTATAGATTTTAAGCTTACACTTTTTTTGAAAGTATTATGTTCCCTTGTACAATATTCCAGATTAAATTCAATTAAAGCACAGTTCCATGCATTTAAAATAATTGAATATCACAATAAAAAAAACTTTGATTAATAAAAAAAAAAAAAAAATTAGTTTAGGGAGTTTCTTTGAAAAAGGTTTCTACTACATTTCCCATAATCCCTTCGGAAAAGCCACTGATCTCACAGAGCTGCCGATGCAGCAACATAATTAAAAGCTTCTTAATCTATCGTTATCTACAGCTAATATTACTGCATATCGGAATAAAATAATTATTTAAAGCATTAGCAGTAGGACCACAGGGTCCACTCTGACGTCCTGCTGAGAGTCTGAAACCGTCCAGAACCGCCTCCAGCCCAGATCTACAGAGGTTTTCCTCCTCGCTAAAAGATGAGAGCTGAAGATTTTCCTGACAGAGCAAAAGGTTTAATGCATTTCAAAGCCTCCAGTACCAAATCCACCATCCTTCTCTCCTATAACCTCCACGGTTACAACTCTGTGAAGCTCCTGTAGGCGTCATGTGATCCCTGTAAGCTGGTGCATGCTGGGAACACGCCAGGACGCCACAATGTTTCAGCAGCAGCGTCTTCAGAGGTCTGAGTCAGTCGAGACGTCCAGGAAGCCTGAAGATCTGCTTCCATTTCATTGGTGGAACAGGTTAGTTTACCTGAACAGGTGTTTCTCTGGAGAAGAGGCAGCAGCAACATCTGTTTCTACATTTCATTGGGCTTAAGTCCAGTTTGACACGTTCCTTCAGGATTTTCTGATCCCAGGAATCATCCTGACTCGGATTCAGTTCTGGTTCCTAGAACCGGATCTGAAGGTGAAATTCTTCTCGGTAAAACATCAGGCTGGTCACGGACAGTGACATGCGTTGTGTCGAAACAGGATTAAATATGTCTGTTTGTACCTGCATGTCACACACACACACACACACACCATCAGCAGTAACCAGATCTGCTGACACGCTGTTTTAAGCCTCTTCTGAAAACAAACCCCCAGCTGATCTCCCTCAGCTTTCTCTCCTCTTCAAAGTCAAACTGACGCTGAGATCAGAGTTCTGTGAATCCTCCAGGATGGAAAAGCACTGGCACAATCCATTAACCTGAAGCTGAGAGGGAAAGGGTTGGAATCAGTGACGTGAAACCATTGCTGGCGCTGAAGGATGGCACGTCTGAACATCTCTGTGCATCGCTTCAGCAGCACAGCAGCTGGTGAAAGATAACATTTCCTCCATTAAGGCTTCTCATCCGACCGGTCCAGGCGTTTATCTGTGGTTTCCAGATGGTTGGAGGAAAAAAATAAACAACTCTTTCCAAACCGCAGTTCAGGTAGGAACCATGCAGTAGCGCCCACAGAAGGTGATGTAGAGTGTACATGTATGTTTCTCCTGTCTGCGTGACCAGGAGGTGAAGAGCGGCAGACAGTCTGGATGCAGAAGAAGCTGAGAAGTTCCTTTATGACGTCTGAAACTGATCGGTGAGCCTCAGATTTACCAGAACCCAGCAGGAAGAAGAACCTCTCTGATGCAGGAACACCAGATCCCATGAAGGCATCATCCCTCCTCCCCAGGTTTCTGCAGAACACACCTGAACTGGACAGCCAGACTGACCCTCTCAGCAGGTCTGAGAGGGGAAAGTTCTGGTCCGGCAAGAGAAAAGTTGGGCTCTTCCTCCTGGAGCAGCTGGACCCAACCATTAACATCCTTCAGGAATTCTTCCCAGAGAGCCTGATCCAGATCGGATTGGCAGGTCCAGGAGGAGGACTCATATAGGAACCGTAGATCTGGAGCTGTGATGGATGAAGGAGAACGTTGGGTATTCTGTTTTCTTTAGACCTGGCTACAGAATTGTATGGTTCTGGAAGGAACTTATTTCATGGGTCCATTTAGTTTCTGATGCTGTTAAATCTAATGAAGTCAGCTGAAGCCAGATCCAGACTCAGGTTAACCATGACTCAGCACTAAACTGACTGAACATCTCTAGTTCATCATGGTCTCAATGATCTTAGTGCATCCTTTTCTTTGGACTTTTAGTCTAATTCATCACAGCTGAACATTTCCCCATGAACTGGTAATTATCACATTTGATTCAAAGCATTTGGAACGATCTAAAGCATCAGATGGATGAGACGTGATCCCTGAGGAACTTCAAAACTGAATATTAGGAAGTACAGCTCATATCGATTTGTCTCCATGTTTGAACCACGAATAATGAAGTCTAATGAATCTTCTGAAGCAGCACCACCAAAGTCCCGCCTCTAATCTGATCTGTAGAGGTCGGTAATCATTAGGGTGATGGCAGGGAGGCCTTCCACGCTCACAGATATCGGAAAGGGGGTCAGCAGATGCAGATAAAGATTTTTCCACAGATTTAACCGAAAATTCTGAATGATTTTGGGCTCTTCTGCAGCATTGTCTCTGCACACTGTAAACCCAGATTTTGTTTCTGATCACTACTTACACTGTTAAGTTCTGTGAAAACCTGCTGTCATTACTAAACATTATTAGTTGATTGTATTACTTAGCTGAAAGATCAATTCTATTAATCAGGTTTAGTAGAGATAACTTGGTGCGTTTAGTTTTATAAGAGAGGGGAGGGGCTTCTGCGTGGTCTGCAGTGTGCGAGGTGCATCGTGGGTATTGCTTTGTTCAGTGTTGCAAATGTGACCTTTATTTGTTGGTGCCATGGTTGGAACCTTGAGTAAAGAGGTCATTTAAAGGCATCGCAAGACAAGGCAATTTTATTTGTATAGCACACTTTCAACAAATGGCAATTCATGGTGCTTTTCATGATTAAGAAAATTCAACAATGTAGGGACAAGTGAGTAAAACACACAGTTTTAGTTCATAATCTGATCTTGCTGAAGAAAGCTCACAGTTTTTAACACAATAAAGTATTTACAGTAATTAAAACAATAATTTGTGTGACAATTTAAAACGAAAAAAGTAAAATCAGTTACTCATAAGCGAGTCTAAATAGGTAAGTTTTAATTTTAGACTTAAACAGTTCAGTGTCTCTGCAGCTTTGCGTTCTCCTGGTAGTTTCTTCCAGTTATGAGGAGCATAGAAACTAAAAGCTGCTTCCCCAATGGAACAAGACCACTGTGAATATTTAGGCCAGATTTCTATGTTTGAACATCATTACTGATGTTAATCTTCTCTCTGGCTGATAACTGTCGGACATTAAATGGTTTATAAGTCAGCTGAATAACTTTTCATGGTTGTTGTTATCACATTAAGAAGTTTCTCACTCGGGTAACTGTATGAATCCTGTCAGTAAGGCTTTTTATTCGATTTAAAATTAAAGATGAATAATTCAACAAACTTTGTTTTAGCTTGTGTAAAAAGTTAACATTCCGCATTAGTTATGCTCAACATGTTTAGTTTGAGCTTGTGTAAAAACTGAAGTGGTATAAGGCAACAGGTCTCCTCGCGATTCACAAGTAAAGTCAACTAATCCGGGTTAAGAGTGCAGGGTGGCTGACAGCCAGTCAGCATTGACACATCCTGCTCATGTTGCTATAACTTCTCCATTTTCCTCCTTAAATCACTCTGTGCTACACCTTTAATCTCCTTTGGAGTTTCAGATAAAAACCAGCAGCAGGTAGACTCACTCCTCTTATCAGTAACGGCTCTTTGAGGCAAAGTAAATGTTGGCAGATGTGTCATTGTTAAGTTTTTAAGTCCTCAAACATCGATATAAGCTGCTTTGTTTCACTTCAACATGTTCTGCCAGAAACTTTCCCCTTTTCCGACCTTTCATATTCGGACAAACGACTAAGAAAATATCTGATTAATTATTAACGGACGCAAACCTTGAGGGCTATAAAACAGCAGAGAGGCTGTTTGAACGTGTAAACAAGGGTGTGGAGGAACCAATCCCTCATTATGAAATGGCAGAATAAACAGGGTGGGTATAAACAAAAGGAAGTTTCCAGGACCCGCCACATATTTATGATATCACACACTTCCCAGTCAGATTCCAGGGTTTAAGTGGAGAACTCCAGGTTGTCACCGTATCCCAGTCACCTTCGCCGGCCCGTCCACGGCTGATTGTTGGCGTCGCGTCTAAAAAGCGCTGATAAGATCGGCCGGGTGATGTGAAAACAAACTGGACGATAAAACTGCTTCCACAGGAGGAAAACACCTGGAGAGCGAAGGCTTCTGGATCTGATACGGAGCGCTGGACAACAAGGAATGACTTTGAATTGTTTCTCCGTGCAAAGACAGAACAAGGAGCTGACCCGTAATCCCTTCCTCACACTGAGCTCACAGAAAACAAGTCGAATCATTTCCCCTGAGCCTAAAATAATTGGTTTGGTAAGAGAGTAGCTCGTTGCTCCAGTTCAGAGCTGAGTTCATAACTGTTTTATTATTTCCCCAAAGAAATGACCATGATTATAATCAGATTATGGACAAAAGAGACTGGATTAAATATAGTTGACTGGAGTTTATATGGATGTGGAGCTCAGAGTCAAAGCAAAAAGTCCCCAACAAAATCAGAAAGTTAACAGATGTGGTTGCATGATGACCAGCTCCCATCCAGACATAGGATTCGTGTTTAACAGCCTTTAGACCAGTGGTCTACCAGATCTACTCTCCTGTAGGTCCCTGTTCCAAAAGATGAATTACTTCTTCAGGATGCTATTAACTGTGGCAAAGACCAGGTAACTATAGGCGTCCATCTAAAACCTGCAGTAGATCTTAAGGACCACGGTTGGAGACCACTGGTTCAGAGTACGGCTGTCCAGCTCCCAGTCTGGAAGGCTGGTGTTGTGCCAGTATGAGATGGTTTTCTGCTCCGATCCAGCTGATATAAAAGGTCCAACAACCTCCTCGTCAGTAGGACAGAGTTCTGCAGAGATTCTGCTAATAGGCCATCATTTGAACCAGGGAAAGAACCAGAACCTGAACGATACCGGCCCTCTAGCACTGACACTGACAGCTTGAAGCATTGATGAAGTTTAACAGCAAATCAACTCTTGATAATGGAAATGAAGACGTTGGTTCTGTTGATCATTTTGTCCCTTCACCCCTTACGGTTCTGTTTTTTATGATATTTTTGAAAACCACATAGGGGCCCATTTAGACTCGCATCCTTGTCAAGGTTCAGACTCCAACGTTTCTTCTATCAGAAAGGTAGCTGGGTACTGAATGAACCAAAGCCAAACCCATCCAAAAACTAACATCAGCTCCTATCATCACCTCCAGTCACCTGGTAGGTGTAAACACCTCATGGTTCTCCTACCTGACAGAGGCTCCCTGGGTTTGACCTCCTCCGCCACCTCCTCCTGGACCGCCTGGTCCTCGGGGCCCTGGGACACCCGGTCGGTCAGGGACTCCCTCTTCAGCTTCCCAAGGCCCACCATCTTCATGAAGGTCAGGCGGCGGCTGATGGTGTCGCATTCGCTCTCTGAGCAGTTGAGATCGCCGTTGGTGAAGGTTTCCTTACGGGAGTCACGATATTTTCCTGCGAACCTGGAAGAAGACGGCAGAGAGTCGGGATCTGGTCATCTTTAAAGTTTCTCTTCATGTCTGGAAGCTCGACTCGATCACCTGACGCTTCACAAAACTACTTTCAGTCTACCGTGCTCTCTGGCTGTCGGGAGCTAAAGAAAGTGTTGAAAACTTGGTCGTGAACATATAAAAGACTTTTAACAGACTGCATTAACTTCTAATGCTTCTATTCCTCATGACTTTAGGGACCTTTCAAATTAAAGCTGAAACATCTTAAAGAACAAAAAAGACTCCAACTGTCTGCCAATCAACCAATAAGGGTCATTAAAATCTGGATCATTGTCAATGTTTCCATATTTCTCTTCAAAGATCTCTATAAGCTTTTATAAAAGTCTATTATTATATTTTAAGTATTAATTTGTATGCTTTATTCTTTTTTTGTGTTTATTTTAGGTTACAATTTTTAAATATAGTGAAACATTTCAATGAAATCCCTTTTTCCAACAAAACCAGTGAGAAAATCCCTGAAAACAAAAGGTGGGTATTAATTAGTTATATTTACTCAGTAAAATTGACTCGACTGGTAAATCACCGCGTTACATTGACCTGTGTAAGGTTTGGGAAAAAATCACTTTGGAGAGTAATTTTACTTATCTTACTTAATTTTACTAATCTTACTTAAGAAACATTTCTAGAGGCTCCACTAACTGTGAGTAAATTACTGAATAAAGAACAAACATGTTTTCATGATAAAGAATAAACTAGACACAGACAGAAGCCTATAATTATGAAAGGAGACCACCTGTTTCTACACAAGCTTTGTGTTGTTGTTTTTTTGAGCTTGTTGTTGCATTTCGAGATAACGTATATGCAGTTAACAGTACTTTTTTTTTATTATATTCTATTATTTATTTGTAAAATTCCTTTTAAATTTTTTTTCTTAAATACCAGAATATAAACCATCAGGCTACTCTAGGAACCTTTTCACCAAATACATTTTTACTCTTGAGCTATTCTCTGGAATCTACTTTTTCATTGTAATGGAGTAAAGATTTGTCAGAGTGGTGCTACTCTTACTTGAGTAAATTTTTTGGCTGCTCTACCCACGTCTGCTGAAAAGCCCACAGGTGTTGATGTTACCTGAGCAGACTGCCCTCTGAGCTCCTCCTGCCTCTCTTCTTCTTCTGCGAAGGTGAAGGCGTTCCCTGCAGCGACCCCTGCGGTGAAGGCGTGTCGCCCTTTTCGCTCTTCCCCGACATTCTCAGGTTCTTCCCAAGCTTCCCAAGACTCTTCAGCGGCGACTTAAACTTGAAGGAACCCTTGACAGACCCTCCTCCACGGCTCCCCTTTTTGCCCTCGTTGGCCTCGTTCTCGTCCTCCTCGTCCTCGAACGGGTTCCGGTCCCTCGGCACGTCGCCGTCCAACAGCGAGTTTCCAGGCGACCAGTTGCTCTCATGGCCGCCGTCACCGTTGAGGTTGTCGTCATCATGTTCGAAGGGGTTGTGGTGGGGCGTGATGTTGAGACTCATCCTTCGGAAGAACAAGGCGTTGTCTACAGTCGGACCACCGCCTTTCAGGCGCACAGGGAGGTTCTTGATGATAGGCATGATGGGGCTGGGGGAGGGGGGAGGGGGGTGGAAACACCTGAGGATGGAATGGGAGAAATCAATCAATTAAATAGGAAAACATTCAAGACAACCTTAAAACTCAAAATCCAAACCACAGTATTTGATTTGTCTCAATCATTCAATCAAACTTTATGTATAAAATCACTTTTCAAACAAGAATTGCAAAAGTGTTTTATCGAGTAAAATGACCTCACATAAAGCAAATTCCCAACCCTCCATCACTGATTTATAAACATGATTATTAGTTACACTAAACAAAAATATAAACGCAACACCTTTGTTTCTGCTCCCATTTTTCATGAGATGGACTTAAAGATCTAAAATTAATTCCAGATACACAATATTACCATTTCTCTCAAACATTGTTGACAAATCAGTCTAAATGTGTGATAGTGAGCACTTCTGCTTTGCTGAGATAATCCATCCCACCTCACAGGTGTGCCACATCAAGACGCTGATCTGACATCATGATTAGTGCACAGGTGTACCTTATATTGCCCACAATAAAAGGCCACCCTGGAATGTGCCACAGATGCCACAAGCATTGAGGGAACGTGCAATTTGCATGCTGACAGCAGGAATGTCAACCAGATCTGTTGCTCGTGCATTGAATGTTCATTTCTCCAACATAAGCCGTCTCCAAAGGCGTTTCAGAGAATATGTCAGTACATCCAACCGGCCTCCCAACCGCAGACCACGTGTAATCACACCGGCCCTGGACCTCCACATCCAGCAGGTTCACCTCCAACATCATCTGAGACCAGCCACTCAGACAGCTGCTGAAACAATTGGTTTGCATAACCACACATAAATAGACTGATTTGTGAACAATGTTTGAGAGAAATGGTAATATTGTGTATCTGGAAGTAATTTTAAATCTTTAAGTCCATCTCAAGAAAAATGGGAACAGAAACAAAGGTGTTGCGTTCATATTTTTGTTGAGTTTAAATCCCAGCTCCCAGGAACATACAAACTTCAGAATGATAATAAAAAGGACACTAGGATGAGTGTGGATGATCCTGGTAAGGAAATCCTATCAGAGGAGCCATCTGCATCGGCAGCAGCAGATCAACAGCAGCAGCCAAGGCACCGACGCAGGGCGCCCAGAGGAGGGGAGGCCGTGACCCCCACCTCCACCCAAGCACCACCTGGAGAGCACCCAGGCAGTCACAGTCAATCACCGCTCCTGATGCACATGGCTCCCACAGAGGAAACACTGGAAGGAACAATAAAATAACAGGTTAAAATATAAAAAAATAAATGGGGATGAATATAAGAAGACTAAGTGGTAAAACGCTGAAACAATTTAATCAAATAATAGTCAGTTAAAAGCTCGGCTAAAAAGGTGAATCTTAAAAACATGAACGTTCTCTGCGGCCCTTAGGTCCTCTGGCAGCCTGTTCCAGAGGTGAGGGCCGTAATAATGGAAAGACGCCTCATCATGAGTGTGTTCTGACTTTGGGGATGACAAGGAGACGGCTGCTAGAGGAGCGCAGAGACCGCGAGGGTTCATACGGTAAAAGCATTTCTGACAGATAAGAAGGCCCAAGACCTTAATAAGCCTTAACCTCTGACCTCAACTAAGGTCCAGACTGGAAACTGGACTTCTTGTCTGGGGTTTTTGGGGTTTTCATTGTTTTAAGAACTAGTAACTCCTCTCTGTCAATCACTGTCTACATATATGAGATTAGGTTCCAGAGATAACAGATCCAGAATGGAACCGTAGAGCCGGAAACACTCACAGGGTGTTGCCACTCTAGAAAGGAAATTCATAACATCCATTAAGCCCTGGGTTTTCCCCAACGTCTCCTTCAAGGTACCTTATCCCCTCTAATTTGACCCTGCAGGAGGTTCTTTCAACCAGGATCCACGTCTCAGAGCTTCACCCAGGCCCAGAGTGGCTGATCAGACGACCGGTTGGGCCAGCCTGATGTTTGGGCCAAAAGGGCCGATGTTCTACCTCGATTTATCTGCTTGTCACTTAGCCCACTCCACCTCAACTCATAACTCTGTTTTTTCTCTCCCTGACCTAACAAGTCACTACATTGTGGCCAGTTGTGTTTAAAAGATGGAAAGTAGAAAGAGCAAGGGTGGCGCAGAGAATGCTAAAATTAGAAAGAGGAAGGGCTTGGAAACTGACGCAGCTAAATGAGCAATGATTGGGAAATTCTTTACTGAAACGAGTTCATCATTCGAAATGTTAAATGAGGTCAAAGAAACGGGTACTGCAAGATGTTAAACGTTTTCTGCAAACCGCCGTGAATAATATCATCCCTAACAAATTGAGAGGCATATCGTGGTGTTATAGAATTAATTTAATATTATGATGCAACACCACATAACTGGGGAGATGTCTTGTAGCCTCTTGTCAGAAGCAAGATCCAGCACCAAACAGCAGCCATAAGCCCAAAAGTCCAGAGTGGGCAGGTAGAACTTCTCACTGAGTAAATGTTATCAGAATTAACACAATGAAGAATATGGTTTAGACCTGCTGAATATGAAAAGTGTCCTGAGATGAAGCTGAGCTGAAGGGATTCAAAAGGCTTTATGTAAAGGAGATATGAGGGCAGAGAATCATAACCATTGTTAAAATGTGATTAAGTGTCAGAAACAGAACCAGGACCCATGGGTGACGAGAGATTGATCCAGTCAGTGTTGAAGGAAGAGGTGAGATGTTGTTAACAATTATTACTTCAAATATAACCACTCAACATGACCAAACCAGGGTTTCTTTGCTATACATGGGAACAAGATAATGGCATCAAACAGAAAACAGTTTTGTTATACAAAAAGACATTCTGATGTAAAGATTTGCAGAATCTAACTTGTGATAAACTGTTTCCTTACTGAGGAAAAAAAGGGATAATGTCTTGTTAGAAAGTGAAATACTTTTTTTTTTCTTTTATTATTTAAAGCTTTTAAATTCAATTTGTCAGGGTTCGGATATCCATAAACACTTATTTATACAGAATGTCTCTTCTGATATTATTGAAAATGATGAGTGGTGAACAACTCAAGGCCTGATCTTCTCCCTAAAATTCCTGGGTTAAAATCAACCCAACTTGGGTTTTTTTACCCAACAGGTGCGTAACTACTGGGTAACTACTAGTTATTTTAGCCAGACAAAACGGGTTAGACATTTACCGAATATTATGATATCATAAACGTAACATTTAGGCTAAAGCTTCCATTACATGATCTTGGGAATAATAGGTTGGGACATAAATGTGACGGTCCGAGGCAGGAAATTCCTGGTCGTAAAATGAGTCCAAGTCCGGCCCTGCCTTCACCTTTCTCCTCAACTCCGTCTTCACCGCCACAGACTGGAGAAAAGTCCTTATTAATGCAGACGAAGGTTTGATCAATCCTGACATCCCAAATAACACCAGGATACTTGAGCTTCCATCTGCAGGAACGGTTCAGCTCTGAACATTTAGTCCAGTAGCTCTGGACCAAATGTCCTGTCCAAAAAGCTAACAGTGTCTTTATTACCAAAACAAGCACATTGCCTTACAGCTGACAACTAAAGAGCTCCTCTGTTTCCTGAGGGATGATAGGTGAGCAGCTTTCCTGACTCAGATAACCTAGGAATAGTGAGCAGTTGATAAGACCCTACAGTCCGCCTTCATGAGAGTTCCTGAGATAGCATGGAGGACAAGACTAAGAGACATGGTGGGACTATAATGTTTGTCTCCTACTGAGACCTGAATTATATCATTCCTATTTAATGTAAATATCTTAACATATCAGAGAAAGTTGTCTAAAACTGATGGCAGTAGGTGTTGCCTCCGCTTTGTGAGACCTAAATGAGTCCTTAAAGGTGTTCCTTTTATTGGGAAGCTTTGAGTCCAGCAAGTAAATGTTTGATTAGAAACTAAAGGTTATCGCCTGACTTTAGGACAGCAGGGATCTCACTTCCAAGTCAGGATTTTCTTCATCAACCCGGTTAACTTTAAGTTTCTAGCTTTGCTTCTCCCATAAGTATTTAATCTTTTGGACGTAGAAACAAAGGTCTAAAAGAAGCATGTTGAAGTTCACCTCTGATAATCACACTGTGGCTTTGTGATTGGCTGGAGGACATCATAGATATCAAGTCTCCAGGGTAAGAATCCGGCATGAAAAGTGACGTTCAGCTCCAACCCCGACATATGGAGGACCGGTGAAGGCCATAAAACATGGTGTGATGCCACGCAGGTCATTAGCGCCACCCAGTTAAAAGCCATCATGTTCTCACAACCGGAACGCCAGCCGGACAAAGAACCATAAAGTCTTCAAACATTAACAGACGTTGGGCGACAGCGGAGCTTTCACTGAGCAGAAATAATCTCAGTGACGCTGGAATGATTCCTAGGAAACGCATTAATGATTAAATCATTCCTTAGGTGCGGCTCTTCTCTGGTTTAAATCGTATCTGTGAAGCTGAAGATGCATCCTGACAGTTTTACCATGCACACATAGATACGACCTTTAAACCATCACTCAAAGATGTGGTGTGGTGGTTGTAGTCATATCTCTGGCGCTAACAACTTCAGGTTGGGACCTGGGAAACTTTATTCCAAATCAAAGTTACCCACATTTTAGTAAACTACTGATGACAGCGTTACTGACCCAACAGACAGGAGTTAGGCTACCAGTACCAATATAGGGAGACGAGATGCTTAACAGCAGCTAATTGTACATGTAAACTCCAAATGTTCCCAACAGGATTTGTCAAAGAAAAAGAAAGAAGGATTGGCCATCAGATGGATAACTTTTGATGTCCTGACACAGAATTAGGAAGGAGGGAGCATTAGCCTCAGCAGCAGCTAAAATACCATTTAAAGGAGGCCTCTCACCAGCCTGAGAACTTGTTGTACTGGCTTATCAACATAGTTTAGTTTGGAAACCCAAAGAAATTAGTCTGGTGCATAGCAGCTTGTTGTTTTTGTAAAAATACAGATTATTTTATTCCATCCATCCTCTATAGTATTAAACTGTAAAATCAGCTGTAACAAAATGTTCCTCTATCATTACAGTGGACACCCATGAATTCTTCCAGGGTTACAGAGGGGTTATGTCCAGGATTCATTGGTGTGCCCCCTGGACACCAATGACACCTGGACTACCCTAATGGTCATGTTTTCAGACTGTGGGAGGAAGCTGGAGGTCATGGGGAGAACCCATGCACAAAGGGAAGAACATACAGAAAGAGCTACAGAGCAGACCCAACTCAACTCAGTCAGATTCAGGCTACTAATCCAGCACCAATTCACAAAAAACATGGTGCAAACAAAGTCAATTCAATCCAAACATGCAGACAGAATCAAAGTCGAGTACATCCATCCAAAGGGAGCAAATAATATAATCTGGATAAATGTTTGATGGTTACATTTTCTATGTAATGAAAGCCTACCAGATTGCATCAGAGAGACAACAGAGAGGAAAAACTCCCCTTTAACAGGAAGAAACCTCCAGCAGAACCAGAACCGGAACCAGAACCTGGCTCAGTAGATTATCTGCCTCATTCGCTGACGCAAAACAAAATCAGTTCCTTTGGATCAAATGTCCCATCTGTTATCTTAGCCGGTTTCCCATTGATTTACTGGTTTTAGCTACATTATGCAACACATATATGCTAATGAAGAAAATGGATATGCTAGTGTGTCATTGATTTCCAAAAATAAGTTTCTACATTAACCTTCAAACTGCAACATGTTTCTAAGACCGGGTTAATAATTAGTGTTCTGCACTTCAACCTTCATTCACCGAGACCTTCTAGCATTCTGTTTTCTCCAGAGTTTTTTTCTTTGAACATATAAAACACAAAATAAATTCCATAAATATGTAATTTTCACCAGGCTTTATTTCTATGTTGGTAAATACTTTGGCATTCAGCCTGGTAAGGAAAATATGAGACGTTTGAGTCTCACGAAACTACCCCCAACAGTTTCTGGAAATCATTTCCTGAAGGCACAAGAAGGTCATCCAGCCTGAAGGAACAGCTGGGAAATCATATGATGCAAACACAGTTTCATATAACATATTTTTAAATCTAAACTTGATAAAGACTCATTTTCTCTAAAACCACATCGAACAGAACATTACAGCCAGTTAGCGTAGCATAAAAAACAGCAATAAACACATGGATGAAAATTCAAGTGAAGACAAAACCTGCTCAAAATATGTGTAGGGAAAAAATAAAGAAAACTGTTGATAATATTTTGGTGTTAATTAGTTAATTAAAAAGGCGAGTAAGCTAAGCGAATGTGAGCTAAGCTAAAATAAAACAGGTGAAATTAGCTTAGCAATGCTAAGGTAAACTACGCTGATTATTAATCCAACAGTTGCTGTTAATCTTTTCTTCAATAAGATAGCAATTTAAGTTAAACCTGTAAGCAGAAAAGAAACGTGAGCAACACAAGTTTAATCTCAGCTTCTAAACCTTGTTCTCCCTAGTTGTCGATTATTTGTAGTTACTTTCTATGACACACAAACATAATTTTAAAAATATATTTCTATCAGTTTTATGTGTTTCTAATGAGTGGAGGTCAGCCAAATAAATATGTCCCTTTTTTACAAAAGTTTTTCAGCAAATGAGACATGAAGGTAAATAGACGATTGCCAGAAGTTTTTTTTCTTTTTTTTTTCTGGAAACATAATTATTTGCCTGCTGTCTTTTGCCAAAATTAAAAAATATGAAAATAATAATGAATCATGTATAAAATAGCACAATTTCCAAATTTCCTCCAGTTTTGTTCATCCCCATAACAACATACAAATCTCCCCCTTTTTTAAAACAGTTAAATTTTCTTAGCACCCATCACTCAAGTCTTTTCCTGTTCATACAGCGTACTTTCTGACCTATATTTTATTGTTTTATCATGAAAATGACAATGTCAAGCTTAACCTTTTAACAATGTCACATGCAAAAATGAATTTTGTGTTTTTTCTCTTCTTTTAAATAGCTATTTACCTTGAAAAAATATTGAAATCTTTCGTTTTCGTCATACTGTATGCAGCTCCAAACACTAGCTGATATGGACCTAATGGATACTTTATAACATTCAACCCCATTACAAGAAATTGCATTAAAAAAATGCAAATATATTCTTAATAATGTTTCAGACTTTATGCTTAAGCTTATTGAACAAAATTTTTCAAATACTCCTTTATCAGATGCAATGTTCAGAAATAATTTCCCTTTGGTGGATTTTTAAGGAACCAGTAAGCAAAGTGAAGCAGATTCAGAGAACGAGCCAGAAACGGGAAGTTTTGGATGAGAAGGTAGAGCTGGAGTCTGGCTCAGTTGATGAAGGAGAGCCAATGTAACGTCCTCTGAAGTGGGTAAACACCCCCGTGGAGGTGGACTGGGAGCGGATGTTGTTCATGTTGCTGGTTTCCAGTCTCACCAGCGCAGGACACACTGCTGCTGCCAGAAATAGACACACGCACACGGCTTCTGTCGGAGCAAACAGTCTTGTAAAGGAAAGTGCTTCACACACACACACACACACACACTGAGACGCTGCTACGAGGGGGAAGTGATTCAGTGGCGCTGGCTTCCATAAATACCCAGCAGCCCCGGCGGCGCTCGCATACAGCCTGTTTTCTTCCAGAGGGTCGCAGGGCATCGCGGAAGCTGCTGGACACAAACAATGGGAGCGGAAAGGACAGCGATAGTGTGACGGACAGAGGCGAGGACTCCTGGGTCCCATGCTGCTCGCCGCTGGGTGTGGTCCAGGGGCCCGGCTGGCAGAATGCTCGGAGGCCCCTGGGCACTGATGGGGCCCCGGTTCCCTTCAACAGGAGACAGCAGAACAGTGACAACAGCTTGGTCATCCTTCTTTCAGTTTGTTCGTCTTTCTCTCCTGGTTTCGAGTCATTCGACATCTTTCCGTGACTCGTCCTGTGTCCCGATGGTCTCTGCCTGTTTTCCTCAGCTCCTGCAGCTGTTCCGCATCTTAAACTGCTAAACATTTAACTCTGATTTCTTTAAACTATGTCGGAGCAGAAGGACCCAAAAGGGCCCGATCCTTAGGTTTAAAACAAACAGATAGAAGTGAGGATGAGGTCCAATGTGCTCACAGTGAAGCAGCGAACCATGAGTCACGTGACGTCAGTTCAGTTTCTGTGAAAGCTGAAAAGCAGAGCCAAACATCCGTCCATCTGTGTACCTCTGGTTCTGTTTGTGCAGCCTCTGGTCCAGCGCTTTATGCTCCTGCTGCAGGTTTGTTCTGCTGCTTTGCTCTCTGTCGGTATTTCAATCCAACTGGACCAAAACCAAACCATGTGCACAGCCTGGTTCTGCTGCAGACTTGAACCCAGACTTCTGGGATCACAGAATCATCCAGTCCATCAGGAGGGATGCTTAATGAAATACGAAGCCGTTCTTCATCTTTAACTAATTACCCGTCAGAGCTGAGCGCTCCTTCTCATCGCTCCATCTACTAAACGTTCTGCTGAGTATTTTACAGTTTTATTCCCACACTCACAGAGGGATGGTCGGGTTTTGGTTCCGGCACCGATAAGCTGGTTCTGTCTTTGTACTAAACCGTAAAGAACTGCAGCCAATGAAAACCTTAAAACGTTCCTTCATTTTCCTTCTTCCTCAGACAGAGAGGTAGAGTATTCTGCAGGCGGCTCGGTCCGCTCCACATGTAAGTCTAGACTAGCAGCCGGTATTTAGACCTGTATTTGTTGAGGAGGGAAAACTATTTGTATTTGTATTCAAGCAAAATTCAAAATAGGCGTAAAAATATATATTTTATTCGCATTACACTTCTAATATACAGTACGTTATATCTAATCATCCACTATAATAATTATGAATATATGATATTGGTTGATGTTTTTCCATATATGTAGGAATGAATAAGTGATAGGAATGTGAATGAAAAGAAACCAACGGGGGCAGAACATGGCTGTGAGGATGATTTGGTGCAAACTCTTTTCTATTTGGATCCCTAAATCCTAAATCCCCGTGTGAACGTTCAGCTAAGTTAACAAATTATGGGAGCCTTGTTTTAAGCCTTTTTTTGAAGCTTTTTAACCAAAAGTTAATTCTATCAACAGCCTATTGTCTAAATGACAGAGCTAACAGAGCTACGTAAACATGGCAAACGTGAGAGGATCTGACTGCAGCGTTAATACTGAAGCAGAACAATCTCCTGAAAGTGCCTGCAGAACCCAGTTAAGATACAAAAATATATTCAAAAAGGTTTTTTCACTTATTCATCCTTTCTACGAACACCGTATTCAGGTACGGCTCCACGCCTAAACCTTGGAGAGGATAAAATCAGCTGTAAACTGGACCTCAGTTCTTCATGGAGCATGAATCGACTGAAGCTCAGATTGGTAGGAAGAGGCCTGATGGCTTCACCATTTAAAAACAAAAGTGCCATTTTAAATGTTATCCTTTAAGCGACAGGAAGTCAAAGCAGAGACACCAGGAATTAAAAAATACTTCTGTTTGATTTTTGAATGAGCCGAAGATGATAGAGGATTGGTCCGAAGCAAAGTTACAGAGAGCTGCAGTAATCCAGGAAGTAAAGAATAGCTTTAGCTTAGATAGCTGGACTGGACTACTGCAGCCACCTGCCTGCACAGTTTAAGGAACACATCCAGATTTCCAACTGTCGTCTTGGAAAAAGCGTCTGCAGCACTGACAATATATTTACTACAGACTTGCTAAAAATGATAACTTCGGTTCTATTTTCATTTATTTTCCTCAGATTTAGGGACATCCAAAGTTTAACATCTTCAAGGCAACTCATTAACCGCTGAAAGGAGTCTGTTGCAGTCTTTAAAGGCAAATAAATCTGAAAATCCTCTTCAAAGCAGTGAAATAAGAGGTTATACCAATTTACTTTAAGGGCAGTCAAACGAGGCTGGGCCTGAAACGGAGCCCTGAGGCACACCTTAGCTAAGAGGGGCTGTTTTTGAGCGTAGGGGACCCACGCTCACCTAGAAAGGCTGAAATATGACTGAGGACATCAAACAAGGACAGCACATGATTCAGCTGTGATAGGAGGACACCATGGTCCACCGTGTCGCAGGCTGCGGTCGGGTCCAGCATGTATTGGGCAGCAGAGCATCATGGGACCAGAGTTAATCCATTCGTCTCCTGATATTATGGGATTTGTGAACATGGACCACCAACAGAAGCTCAGAATAAATCAACATTTACTGGAATAACAGACGTATTGACAGACTTAAATTAACTCACATGTTGGGAAAAACCCAACCGGTTTCTTTTTCTTCTCCTTCTGGCTCTGGACAAAGTTTGCTGGGAGATGTTTTGCCAGATAAAATCTGTGATAAATCTTGTGTTTTGTAATCTACCTTTATTTCTGACTGATATTTCCATTACCCACGCATACTTTCATCGGATCTTGGAGCTCTGATAAAGAACAAGAACCCTAAAGAATCACAACAAGGAGCTTCAGACCCCAGAACTGGGTTTACTTCACTCTAGAAACCAAATATCTGCTATGCAACATCCTGAAATCATCAGATAAACCTTTGGATTTCTACTCAAATCATCTTGGGGAACACTTCAGGTCTACAACTGTGGAAAACCTGCCCTGAGCTCATTTCTAGCAAAAATGAACAAATATCCCGCATCAACCTGCTGAACCTCCAGCAGCAGAACAGAACGTCGTGTTCAACAGGACGAGGTGACGAGGTCTCGACCTCTTATCGTCACAGGACACAAACAGGAAACCAGGGAGGGGAGCAGATATCCAATCAGAGCCGGCCCTGACCTGCAGTTTTGGGTTCGTTTCATGACAAATAACTGCAGAGATAATCAGCTGGTGTGTCTGCAGGAGGAAGCCGTCGAGAACGGCCATCATAAATAACAGCAGGGACCGTTTCAGAGGCGCAGCGGACAGCTGATTGACTACTTCCTGCTCAGAGTTCAGGAGCCTTTCAGGTTCCCAGGTTGGGTCGGTGCAGCATCATCTGTCGGCGGCGAACGATTTTCCAACAAACACGGAGCGGAGATGGGAAGAAAATGGGAAAAAGATAAGACGTACCCAGAGATATAGTTTATTCCTGCATAGTTTGATAAATAAATGATGCCAAAATGCTGGCAGTGATTGGGCTTTTGTGTCCTAAAAAAATATCTCAAATCAATCGTTATTGTCCATTCTAAGACAAACAGTCCTGCTGTCTGGTGGAGACACCATCCAGGAGAACAAGACAGCTTGTGTTGCAGGAATGAAGATATTCGTTCCTCCAGGGTATCACAGGACCTTCTTGGTTTACTGAACAATACTTTTCTATCATAACAGTCTGCATTGTTCTGCTGTAGATGTCTTTAGTGTCACGATGGGAAAGAGAGAAACTCTGTGGAACATGTGGATGGATGTAGGACTATATCTGCTAAAAGAGACAAAGTTGCACTCTTGGATCCTGTCCACATTCTCCGTGAGTTACCGAAACTGAGAAGACCCAGACTGGCTCACAAATATCATCATCATAACTCTGTGCAATATTCATATCTCAAATAATATCAAGTGTTATGAACTTGCATTTCTCCTGCTAATATTATGTTTATCCAGATGGACAGAGTCTGAGACGATCAGAGGATCACAAGGCAGGACACTAATGATTTTACCCAGAATGCTAAAGGTCACAGAGGGATGGAAGAACAGACAAGAAAGAGAAGAAAGAGGAACACAGGCGCTCAAGCTGATATTATCATCCCAACATTTGCTTATATTCTTGCAAAATTTGCTTGAACAATAAAATACATAGTTGTATTGTTCACAAAAAGAGGGGAAATCAGTGCAGAAAGATCATCAACAAGATGGCAACAGAGCTGCATAACCCAAGGAGCTATCCGAGTTGAACTGTATTTTTTTCAAATTGCAATGACTATTGTAGAGAATGTCCGTTTTTTTTCCAGATCTATTCCATGCAGCAGATTGGGATCCTGGAGAGAAGCTCTGCAGAGGCTGCAGAGGTTCAGCAGGAAAACCTTAGAGACCTGCAGGAAGACAGGAGCCAGGTCAACCTCGTTCACATCAGTGGACTCCGGGATTAACCATCTGGTAGTGGGAACGTGGTCAGCATGATCAGTATTCCTGATCTTTGTTGGAGGAGAGAATAAAGATTTAAAGGAACGTTCAGCCTGATTTCATCAACTGCTCACTGCAGACAGGATGTGTGATGGAACCAGATGTCGCATTAATATCTTCCATATCTTACTGATTTTTTTGTTTTTTAAACAATGACGTAAAAAGCTGAAGATGTGCATCATTTTTGACAGATAATTATTCCCCCCTCTGACCAATTGGTGCAAATATAAAGACGTTTTTTTTTCTACTTTACACACAGAGTGCAGGGAACTAAATCAATCAAAAACAAGAAAGATTCTGATGATAGAGTTTTTGTTTGTTTGTATGGAGAGTAAAAATATGAAATAGGTAGGGGGCCAAACACAGGCAATTCCAAATATAAATATATTTAAATAATCTTAGAATAACATTATATTCAATGTATATGAAAATAGAGGGCCATGAAATATATTATTGCTGTTGATATTATTATCATAGTTCTTATTTTATTGGCATAACTAGCATTATTGTTGATGTATAAACATAGACATAATATAATGTATGTATGCATGCATGCATGTATGTATGCATGCATGCATGTATGTATGTATGCATGCATGCATGTATGTACTGTATGTATGTATGTATGTATGTATGTATGCATGTATGTACTGTATGTATGTATGTATGCATGTATGTATGTATGTATGTATGTTGTACATATGAATAAGCTTTTTGTATGTAACTAAAGGAGAGTGGTTAAATCAGCTCTGGCTTCTTCCTCCTCCCTTTGGAAGACTTTTTCCATTCTTTGTATAACTTTTACTTTGTTTATTGTGTTTATTAATTGTTGTCTTATGTTTAAATAAAACATTTCAATCAATGATACCGTCTGAGCTTCATCTCTAAACTTGACGATGATCTCAATGCATCTCGCTAACCGGGAGCCGACAGTAATTTGAAGAGTTTTCCAAGTGACAGCTTGTAGGTCAGGAAACGGTTCGTTCAGAGAGTCGTTCCGACTTCACTTCAGTTACAGAACAACGTCTAAGGTTTTATTCACACCTGATAGTCCGGGGGACTCTGTTCTGGTTTGCATTCACACTGTCTTTTTATCATCAGAAAGTCCAGAGCTTTGAGCAACTGTTTCACCTCTCTGCCTGTGGTGGCGCTGTTGTAGAGCTGTACTTCCTCCTCCCACAGCGAACACTTCCAGTACATTAGAATGTAAACAAACATGGAGGAGCAGCAGATTGTAGCGGTTTTAGGATTTATATTTTGTGTTTGGTAAATGTACCAGATAAATACTGCTGCAGCAACTCAGGATGAACATAGAATGAGGTGGAGGACAATGGAGAATGTTGTTTTTTATACAAGACGGCTCCATATGAGCAGTTTGCTATGAGTAGCACCGCCTGAATACAACTTCCAGCACAGATGGTCTCCTTATACAGACGTTTAGCAAGCTGTGTACAAGATCCAGCATTATCTCTTCAGCATTAGTGATTTTTTAGATTTATTTTACCCAAATTCCCTGTAAAATATTCCATTTCCTGCTTTCGGTGCGGCCCCGGTCCGTTTACCATTCACACATGCAATCTTACCAAAGCACCGTTAGATTCAATCAAACAGAGAGCACCGTTTTTATGTGGACTAGAGTTCATTTGTTTGGTCCCAATCAAAGTTTGATTCAAGCGGACGGAATAGGTGCTGGTGTGAATACACCCTAAACCACAATGAGAAGTCATCTCTCTGAGGCAAAAACCCCAAAACCTCATGACAATAAGCTCTGCAGCGATCACACGCAAGCAGGTGAGCATTTCAGTTCCATGAGGAGCAGGAGGAAGTAGAGAGACGGAGAGTTCTGGCCACAGCAGGTGAACTGTTCATATTTTAAGTGCAACTGATTCATTTTTCATACGTAGTTCTCTGTTCAGTTAGTTCAGATTGAATATTAATGAATTCTAATAAAAAATAAATACCAATGAGTATGACATATAAAATAGATTATGACTGGATTTATTCGACCCAAAATTGTGTAGCGCCACCTGTGGATGGGGTGTGTTGCATCATGGTAAGGGAGGGACATCATTAACGCGCTCCCTCCTCTTCCTCAGTGGTCTTCCTGTTGTCATGGTGACTGACTGATGGACGTCGCTGAAAACGAAGCGGTCCTGAAGGCGTCAGATATTCTAAAGTCTCTGCTGGACGTCCCGCCTGGAGACCGGACCTTTCCCCAGTGGAGAAACCTGAAGCTCTTCCTGGTTGTGTGAACTTCATGCCAGGATGTGTTGTAGTTCTTAGGAAAGGCGGATCGGGAACGCTAAGATGAAAAAGCTGACCTGAAATGCTCGGATGGATTTGAAATGAAATGAGGCTGAGGACACAAACTGTGGGATGATTTATGATTATTGTTGCTTCAGAACATGAATCAGTCACAATAATGCTGTTTAACCTTCTGGTTGTTTTAATCAAGGATTTAGTATGTTTCCACTTTGCTGAGTTTGAACTCGCACAGAGACACAAATGATCCGTGTCTTGTTTACTCACAATTTGCCTGGGAGCAGATGAGGAAGGTTTCTGGGAATCTGCTGATAAACGTCTGGAATGATAAGTGGTCAGTGTTGTGGACGGAGACGTTTCCCACAGCGCTGCGGATCGGGGTCGGTCACTCAGGTCTCTTCATCCATCATCTGGATGGAGGTTTCACTTTTAGCAGAACGTTCCCAGAATCTAAATTCTCGTCTGCAGACCGTTCCTCTCTGCAGGGAGGATATAATATTTCACCTCGGGGAACGGCTGCTTTTCTTCATAAACGCGGCTGAGTCGGGATTTTCATTAATGAGACACAGATGCTTCCTGAGCCGCTGTTCTCCGATCAGGTTCTAGTTCTAGCAGCTCACAGCCAACCATCCCACACTTACACAACCAGTCCTCCCAGTCCTCTGGTTAATATCCGTCAGCTGGAGGAAACATGAAGATGCTCCCTGAGAGCTGGCTGCAGCTCCGCTTTGCAGAAATCAGGTTAGAAACGCGAGTCAGGGGCGACAAACAGCTGGAGGTAAACTATTAATAAAGTCCTGAAGATAAATCAGGCGGCAGTGGAAGGGGTGGAGAATCTAGAAACTAAAACTCAATCAGCTGAAGATTTCCCAAGATTTCCTTCTTTAAAGGGGAAGTTTGATTTTTACCAACCTGGACCTTATTTATAACCTGCATTACATTCATTTAGTCACACAGAAAACTTTGGAGCCACTAGGAGTCCTTCAGGAGAAGTTTAGATCCATTGGTGATCAGTGTTTATCCATATAATTATATATTATATTATATGGTGCAGCCAAAGATCAGCCTCTAAATAAGGAAATATCTGCCACTAAACTCCCTCATTTCACCAATGGTTGGTAATCAATCACTAGCTCTATTCCTCTGGGAGTTCTGAGCGTTTAGTAGATGATTTGTTGCTTTCTTCAAAGTGTTTTGCAGCTGTTTATTACAACCAATTACAATTTACATGAACCGGTGTTTTTGATGACGTTGCAGCCGTCCGCCATCACAGCTGTAGTCTAAGCGGGACTTTGACTCTGTTCTCTACGGCGGTCTTAGTCCACTTTATCATTCTGGTTTTGTAATTTGGAAACACGTAAACATGAACCATGATGATGTCTGCAGTAGTTCTGTCTAACCGACCGCCGTAGAGCTCAGAGAGAAAGTCCTGATCAGACTACAGATGGGATGGAGCCCAGCTGGGATTTTATTGTGATCACTGGTCTGTGTAAGTCAGATTAAAATCCTGCCAAACACCCTGAAGATAACAACAAATCATCTACTACACGCTCTGAACTCCCAGGGGAATAGAGCTAGTGATTTATAACCAACCATAGGTGAAATGAAGGAGTTTAGTGGCAGATAATTTATTATTTAGAGGCTGATCTTTGGCTGCTCCATTAACCTGCATTATATGGATGTACGCTGATCACCAATGGATATACACTTCTCCTGAAGGACTCCAAATGGGTCCCTAACTTTTCTGTGTCACTAAATGAACGTAATGTATGTTATAAATAGGGATGGGAATCGAAAACCGGTTCTTGTTGAGAAGCGGTTCCCAGTGTTTCAATTCCTGTTAATCGTTCGTAAAATTTTGGAAACGATTCCAGTGGGCACGAATGACGTCATCACGCGCATTGCGTAACTTACGCACGTTGGGTAGCATACGCTCAGTCAATAGTAATCATGGCACCCAAGCCGAACAAACACTCAAAAGTCTAGTTGTATTTCACCAAAAAAGACGAAAATAGGGCAACTTCCAATACTTGCAGCGTGGATATTTCCTCAAAGGGACGAAATACCACTAACATGCTAAAACATTTGCGCACACAACATGCAATAACAATAAAAGAATGTTGCGTTTTCGATCTGCTTCTTAACCCAGCAGCCCACAACAATGTTAGCATGTCCTCGGCTAATAAAACTGCAGTTAACTAATTATCTAACAAACGCTGCCTATCATGTTAGCTGTATAAAACTTGCTATTAGTAACGGTTAACGCTAAATGAATGCCTTCTCAGGCATTACATTTAGATTTAGATGGTTGCAGATTTACCAAATGCACCGTTCAGTTGCATTTAACTCTGTATTGTATCTGTCACTGGCTGACAGTTCTATTTTTGAGTTCATAAATATCCTTTTAAAAAAGGAGAATTTTCATTTCTATTAGAAAATGTTGGACATTCTTGTATAATTTCCACAGAATAATTTATGTTGTATTTTGTTTATTTCTACAGATGAATATTTATTTTGTTATTTAATAAATTTTTTCATTGGTGATGCTAATCAACAATTTGTTGTCCCTTTTCTTCCAAATGAGATTCGATAAAGAATCGATTCGTTAAGCAGAATCAAAAATGGAATTGGAATCGTAAAAATCTTAACCCTAGTTATAAATAAGGTCCAGGTTGAAATAAAAACGATAATTCCCCTTTAAACACCAATATTAATGGATCAGACGTCTTTAGTAAATCCAGATTTAGAACCAAAGTTATGGAACGGACCGTCTAGGTACAAGAACCTAATTTGTGGAAAACACTTCACAGAGAAATAAAAAAATCAAGATTCCAATGAAAACTACAACATTAAATACATATGAAACTTATGATTGAAAATAAATCTTTAGAACTGATTAAATGGATTTTGCATTTTGAAAATGTAAGACAAAAATATACACATGTAATGCAATGTAACGATTTGTAACTCATGTAGTGTAACTGATGATATTGTAAAAAATATTTTGGAACAACTTTTTTGTATGTGGAAAAAATGTAGAAAAGCAACGAGGACCTTTAAATAATAAGGAGCTCATGTCAATAGATCAACCTTCTTTCTGATCTATTTCATTTAAGCTCCAATTATTTCACAGTTTGTTTTTTACCAGTTCTCTTTTACTTTTTAATAAAATAAAGATCATAAATAATAAAGTAAACCTTCACCTGCTGCTCTGCTTGTTAAATGAATCTCTGGAGAACTTTGCATCGTTGTGATATTGGTGAGGAGCGTTCTAAAAACTGAAGCTGCTAACATCTCATGAGCTTCCCAGGCAGAGAAAAGCAGAACAAAGAAAATAACGGATTATTCATTAAGGAGTGGCTTCGCTCCAGAACCAGAACCAGCCAGGAACCATGAATCACCCCTGATTAGCTCTGTGTCTGACAGACCAGGGACTTTGGAGCCAATAAACGTGTTTCTATCAATCATCCATCGGCTGATTGGTCCCTGGTCGGGTGTGACCGCAGCGCCGTGGCTCCTCAGAGAACCAGCTGGACCTGTCCCTACTTCAGGTCCGTTAGGGTCAGGATTTCTGATTATTAAACACAGAATGATGGGAAATTACTGGGGATAAAACAATCAATTCGATTTAGTTTAGTTTATTTATGCAGCACATATTCATAACAGATGTCATATCAATACAACGATAAAATGATAACACTTTTTTCAAACCCATACGATATTAATACTTGGATCGATACAAAGAACCAATACCGATACTTCTACCACACAAAAAATGTATGAATTAGAAGAAGTTTTATTTTCTTCTCTGTTTGTTACAAAAAATTATGAAACAGATAAAAAGTTAAATGTTAATAAAATTACCATAAAATAAAAAGTTCAAGTGAAAAAAAAACATTTCTGTAAAATTATTGTAGAATTTCCACATTTTAAGTATCAGTTCATGATACACGTACGTTAGAACGGGATCGGCCCGATACCGGTATCCCTGGTAATAAGGGTTTTTCAATGACGATGTCACGACTCTGCAAGCCTCAGACACGCTGCTTCGTTGTGTTGCATTGTGGGAAAACAAGCAGCAATCATTCAGGTCTCTGGAGGAGAACCATGGATCTCTACCGGTCCGGTTCTGGACCAACTCCCAGAATCCCGAAGGTTCCCAGGAAGCAAACGGACTCTGTGGGAATCATCAGAACAAAAGCTGAAGCTGGTGAGACTGGACCAAGACGGGCTGAGTGGTTCCTCAGAGAGGAGGAAGCCGATCCTCCAGAACCAACAGAACCAAAGGGTGAAGAAGCTTCATATTCAGACCGACTGTAGGGATCAACGTTAGGTTTGGCAGCAGAGAATTTGATCCCATACGGTAATGGCAGCATCATGCTGTGGGGCTGGAGCACATCATGACGTATGAATGTCACCATGAGGAAAGAAGATGATGTGGAAATACTGAAGCAACTTCTGAAGACATCAGAGAGTAAAAGCTGGGATCCAAACGGGTCCAGAAGGATGACGAGCCGGAGAGGCTGAAGTAGAACAGAGTCCATGTTTCTGGAGGGTCCTTAACAAAGTTCTGATGTCAGCCACAGAGAAAACCAGGAGGCCTACAAACTGGAACTGAGTTAATTGGTTCCAGTTAGGAGGAAATGGGCCGAAACTCCAGCAAACATCTGTGAGAAGCTGGAGGAAAGAGAGTCAGAACATTAAAGCCCAAGGCAGACAGTTTAGAGGCGCCGCTCCCACATACTGAGGAATCAGGAACAAAGATGGTTAAATTAAAGCTGATCTTTAATCTGAGAAACACAAAGTGGTTTTACAGTGTGGATAAATATCTGGTTTCTACTGTAAAACTGAATCATGCTCTAAAATAAGAACAAAAACTAATATCCATCCATTCATCATCGGGTCGCGGGGCCAGCAGCTTAAACACAGAGACCCAGACTTCCCTCTCCCCAACCACCTGGTTCCCTCCTCAGGAGGAATCCCAAAGCGTTCCTGGGCCAGCAGAGAGACATAGTCCCTCCAGCGTGTCCTGGGTCTTCCTCTGGGTCTCCTCCCAGTGGGACGTGCCTGTAAGGGAGGTGTCCATCCTGACCAGATGCCCGAGCCACCTTAACTGGCTCCTTTCGATGCGGAGGAGCAGCGGCTCTACTCTGAGCCCCTCCGGATGACCGAGCTCCTCACCCTATCTCTAAGGGAGAACCCAGCCACCCTACGGAGGAAACTCATTTCAGCCGCTTGCACCCATGATCCCGTTCGTGACCATAGATGAACCAGTAAAAACTACTTAACACAATAAGAAATGCAAACATATATTTTAAACCTAAATTATCATTTTTGTTCAATGAAATTGCATAAATTTCCCTTCAGAAGTCTATTTTCGTGTGTGTCTAAAATTTATATTGGTTGCGCAGCTTCTCTACATTATCTGGGGATTATTGTGGTTTCGTCCAATCAGAGGTCTGCCTCTGTGTGTTGCTAGGGGCAACATAATCTACACAAGACCTTCAGAATCATTAGAGACGGCCTACAATAAGTAAAGTATATTAAAAGCCAACAGTGTTGTTCAACCAATCAGCTTTCAGAGTGCCAGCTAGCTGGACCATAATGAGGTCAGGATTGTTCTGCGCTCTGATTGGATGGTAAGAGCAAAGTTAGCTGAAACAGCTCTTGCTAGAAAAACGTATAGTCAACGATTTGCACACATTTATCCCGTGAAATGTTTATATTCTGTTCATAAAGGCTGTAGGTAGAGAAGAAGGGATAGATTTGGTCACAGATGAACTTTCCACACCATATTCAAGAAAGATATTTTCAACAAACACAACCAGAGACAGATAACTCTCAGCATCAGCCTGTATTTCGACAGGAAAGGACTTATTGGTTGACCAGAAGCACAAAGATAAACTACACCAGAGCTGTGGGGGAATTCATGACAAAAGAAAAAAGGAGGGATTTTATTTTCAAATAAGCGGGCGACATGGAGAAGATCTAATTTGGTGAGTGCACGCATTTTATACGTAATTTTAACATGTTTTTGTCAGTTTAGTTCCTTATTGATCTATCAGCGGTGAAAAAAATTGAAAAGGTGCTAAAAATACAAAAATAATATGTGATCCGCTGAAATTTCTAATGTAAAAAAAGTGATGCAAAAAGCAGCACTAACATATTAAATGGTTTTGCCGTTGCATTTTCTCCAAATCAAATGCAAACGCTGTCGGCCTTACTTTTTTATTTTATTGAAGTGTTTGTTTCGTCATCGCCTCGTTGGTCTCTCATATCTTATATTTGTTGGGCAAATATGTTTAGGCAAGACGAGCACGTTCTCAACAACAGGGTAATAAAAGGTGCTTTACATGATTCAGGGATAAAGAAACAAGAAAAACATATAAGAATATAAAATAAAAACAGCAATTAATAAAGAAAGATATATTAGTAAAAGTTTTAAAAAAAACTATTTGGCATCATAATTGCTTACTCAACGGCAGCTTGAAACAGATGAATTTGAGGCTCTCATACTTTTGTGAAATTATTTAAACTTTGCAGACTATTTTAAAATAGGCTTTTATTTTTTCTTGAACTTATTTCCTACTCTTTCTCGTAAAAGTGAGCTTATTGAATCACAAAAGGCTGTAAACCGAGTGTATGTGTGATTCTGTAAGGATTCTCGAGCCGTGCGATACTATGAGGTGTATTTATTTAATTTGGAGTACGTATGACGTCACTGAACGCCTAAACGTGCGGCCCGCCACTAGTAGGAACGTAGATGAAGCGGTAAATCTAGAGCTTTATCAGTAGAGAGCTGAGATCACAGCAGATGGAACGACATATAACGTTTTAATGCTGCATCATGGGTCCTATTCACACCAACCAACCGGTTTTATCCTGTCAGGTAGACATCAGTGTTGAATGTCAGCAGCGATTACCAAACACACCCTGACCTCAGAGCACAGGTTGTGACGTCGCTTTGACCTCTACAGAGAAACAAGGTCGACGCTTTTCACCCTTTGGAGGATGTTCATGGTAATTATTTCACCACTGAACAAAAATGTCTCTAAAAACCCCAAAAGTGGGATAAACAGAAGCTTAAAGTGAGACAGTTGTAGCGATGACGGAGGCCTGCATCACGTTGTTGTCTAACCTGTTTGCGTTTGTGCAGGTCAGGCGGAGTCACGCTGTTTTTGGTGGAACCGTCGGCGGCTCCGGTCGCTGAGCTCTGGAGGAGATCTGCAGCCTCCAGACACATGTTGACTCTAAACACGGTTAGATGTCACCAGATCTCTCTTGTGCAATCCTGTCACGTGTTTTTATCACCCTCATCTTCCCGCGGCGCTAAAGTCTGATTAAACTTTGTGTTTTGGTGTTTGAGTGAATCAAAACATGGGAACGATGAAAGCAGCAGAGGCAGAACCCAGAACCACATTCCGCTGCTGTAGGGGTACAGACATTTTGTTCCTTTACTTCTGTTTGCCATAAACACTTCCTGATAGCATCCAGTGGTTATCTACTTACTGAACTCAACAGTTGGAAAAGATCCTCACAAACATCTACAATCATAGTCAATGGTCCCTACAGAGGGACGTCTGGAGCTCCTACCGGACCACCGAGGTCCTCTCAGGGACACTGTCCTGTTCAGCAAGACTTCCTTAGTCCAGATGGTTCCCCACCTTTAAAGTCCAAAGGATCCAACAACCTGGTTAGAAACCCCTAAGCAGAAACTGCTGAAAGGACGAAACGACATCGTGACGTATCTAATGAGTCGGACCTTAACACAAACAGGAGAACCCCAAGAAAGGAGATTTATTGAAGAAAAGATGACTTATAAGCCGCAGCAGAAGACTCAGAGTGAGACTATGAGAAGCAGAGACAAAAAAAAGGTCCGACAGTGAGTGAGAACTCCAGAGTGTATACATCATTCCTGCTCCGTCCACTAATCCTACGTTGTCTACCCCCGAGAGACGGAGTCCACCTTGGACCAGTCACCAGGACAACGACGCCATGCAAACACTCAGACCCTCAGGCTGCTACTTATTAACTCAAGGTTAAGGAGAAAGACGCGTGTAAAGAAACACATTCAAAAATTAACAGCAATAATTTAGGTTATTTTGCCTGTCAAATTAAAAAAATACATTTTTGGGGTTAATTTTTCAATATTATATTTGTGTCACCGTTATTTATTCATTTCTAAAAGTTACAGCTTCAAATTAAATCATTAGCTAGCAAGCTAAACTGGCAAGCTAAATATTTAACTCAGATCTATATATTTAGTTGATATCAAAAATGAATTTGCAGATAAGTGGACGTGGACCATGAAACTAAAAGCTGAATCTTGCTAACCTCCATATAACCTCCTGCTGCTGGTTCATCATTGTTTCTGTAAATCCATCAGTAAACGTCTGTGTTGCTGTTTAAAAGGCTCATTCCACTTTTCAAGCCGAAATGTTGGAACAGAAGTTAACGATGATGCAGAGGAGACATTTAGTTTCTCCAGAACTTTTTATAGAGTTTATATAAGATAGGTTATGCTAAATGTTTAGTTCAAAACTAAATATTTAGATTTAAACTGTGAGATCACCACAGAGATCACTTGAACCACAACTACATATAGCAGCTAAAGAAAAAACAAAAAACACAAGGTCTAAAACTGGCTGTAAATAAAGTAGGAGGTAATGTTTCCTGATAAATGGGACTGCTGATGAAAAATCAAGTACTCAGCTTTAAAACACTTCATTAAATCCAGAAGAAGAAGCCAGAGTTGAATTAAAACAGCCTCTAAATGTGGTTAAAAGGTTTCTTTAAACTAACCAGGCATCTCTTTGATCACTGTTTATACTACAGTATATGTTCAGGTTTATGTTGTTGTGGACTGAATGAGAAAAACAACGGGAAGATTTCTGGAAGCTAATTATAGTTTTAAACAGGCTGCTTTACTGCAGATATGGACCAACTAAAGAGGGCCGAGCACACGACCCTGCAGAGCTCCGGTGAGGATCACAACATGTGGGACCGACGTCAATTCCACTGTTTTCACAACACTGGCGACATAAAACCTTCTTCTGCAGATCCTTCAGTATTTTTCCACTGACCTCCAAATGAACCTGCTGAGGGCTGATCAGAACCCATCCACCTTATGGCAGAACTTCTACAAACATGCAGCATTTTCTCCTGATATATGTCTGTGATCTGCAGCAGATAGAATAAAATGTTTCTGTTTCGAAGGGTTCCATCAGAAATCCACGAGATCTCTGTCCAGGGAGAACATTTCTGGTTCGGATCTCTGGAGATCAGCTTTTGGACCCGATCTGGACTCACTGTGACCCACTCTTGTCTTTCTAGAGATTGGAGTTTATCTCAGCTGGTTTGCTTCTGTTCCTCCTGCTGCGGTTCAGACGTGGGGAGTTTCCAGGTCCAAAGCAACTTAGTTCCTCTAACGGTTCATTCAGATGCTGCCAGTACTGAGGAAGTTCTGTGCTATGATTTGAGCTCAGTCAACCTGAAGCTATATTCTCTCAGAAATAAGTTGGTAAAGATCCAGAAAAAAGTTTCTTCGGCTGCAATGTTCGCTAGTTTCATCGACATGAAAGAGGCTAATAATGTAGACGTATATACAGATGTTTTTTCCTGATGTTTAACGTTCTATCTTACTGTCAGTGATTGTTCAACATATAAAGTTATAATTAAGGGAGTTCAAGGTGTAACTTTACTGTTCTGTCCTGTAGACCTTCTTCTAAAGAGCTGCCAGTAGGATCACTGCTGTTCAAGCAACCCAAAATAAATCTGGACATCATCAGCAAATCACCAATACAGACAATAAAGGCCAGTGTACCTAATATGGGTCCCTGAGGAACCCCAGAAAAAAACAAAAACTGCCCTAAAGGTCGACCCTAAAAAGTATGTCAGATCTGCAGCTTTGGTTTCGGTCTTGATGCTGGGGAGCCCTGGATCCAGACGAGTCTAAGGCCGTTTTCATATGTGTGGCCGTGCCAGAATACGGCCAGAGAAAATGCAGATTTCTTCTGTTCAAATGGCACGTATTTGACCCGTACTTGAATCCAGTGGTTTACTACTACTAAACAGCAGGTGGCGGTATACAAATAAGTCTGTAGTTATCCAACAAACAAGGGAGTGAGAAGTACCGACGTCATAAAACGAGCGACAGCCTAGAATGTAAACAAACTGGTCTACTGGTGAGCTGCTACCTGAAGCCATCTACAGGGTGAGTGTTGTAGTAAACCCAACGTTTTTTAATCTGCTGTGGGATGCTTGAATCGCGTTGTTTTGGTATTTTTATGGTCGCCAGGTGATTCTGTCGTCATTTACGCGTGGAGCGCGTCTATTGTCTTGAGTACGGCCAGAGTACGGGTTGTGTTCACATGATCCGCTCGTACCTGGACTCGGATACGACCTCCAAGGCAGGTCTCTCTGGCCGTATCCTGGCACGGTCCAGTCTGTGTTCACATGGTACGAAATATGTGGATTCTGACCAAATACGGTATCCGAGTACGGACTCCTGTACCATGTGAAAACGCCCGAAATGCCTCCAAACAGCAGCAGAAACTGGATCTGTACCTACAGGTTCACTGTGAGGTCACCATACTACCTGAGCTTGTTGCTGCCTTATCAGGACGGCTTTATTACAGCTGATCACCAATAAAACCTCAACAGGCCAACCTCTGATCCGCAGGCCTCTGTGGACATCCGTCTGAACGAGTACAGCTCCTTCCATCACGTTCAGGACAAAGAAACTGTTTATTCCAAGAGGTTCTTCTTCGTTCATCAGGATGAAACTTTAAACCAAAATATTCAGACACGATTAAAGTAGAACGTTTCAGCTCCTCTGTGTTACTACTGGGGAATATTACGTAGACAACCAGCCTGAAACAAGCAGAGCGCCCCCCAGAGGAGATCCTCAGCCCCAGCGGATGTCTCTGAAGATCTCAAGTCCTGCAGAAGGCTTTAGGTGAACGTCATCTGAACCAACAGCGGCTCTTTTTCCCAAACATGACGGAGGAAGCTGTCGTTATGACAACATCGTCTCATCTTTCACTTCCTAACATGACAAACTCAACAAACAGCATCCAATCCAACTCACTACGCCCTGGAAGCACAAGATGGTTCCAGCTCCCAACGGGGCTGTTCCCGGGAGGCGACCAATCAGACGCTGACGTTGGTGTGATGTAATGACCCTGCAGAGTCTGAGGGCAACGGAGTTCATTCAGAAACTGTTTGTGTTTCTGTCAGCGAGAGGAAGCTGAGATGACAGAACCAGCAGGAGGGGGAGGAGGGGGTTCCGCGTTTTCATCCCTTCATTCATCCTGATTTCATCCTGCAGCGTTCCAGCTTTAATGAGGAGGAGGAGGAAGGAAGCTCAGCGGTGAAGGTGGAGAAAGAAAGCAAAGAGAGAGAGAGAGAGTGACGGATGAATAAAGAGGAAAAAATAGACTTTTTTTTATCCGCCTGCCATCCTTCTGTTTGCTGTTTCAGTGACGGAGGAACACGTCCGGACCCAGAGAGCACAGAGGCCGGGTCGGCCGCCAGAACCAGCCCGCTCCAGCCTGAGAGCCACAAACTGGTCCGGAATCTGGGCTGCAGAGACACAGGTGCAGCTGCAGGCCAGACCTCCTGGCTGCCGGCTCACATATTTCCCTCAAACCCAAACCAGATCCCTGATTCTCCATATCAGGTCGACAGGTTCACACGTTGTCTGGAACCTGAACGTGAGAGTTTCAGGATGAATGCACCACGACTTCAAAACACACAAAGTCCAAAGCAGGACTTTATTGTGTTGCTTTGGACTTTCTGGGCTTTGAAGCCAAACGAAGAGAAACTTCCCGTTAATCCCTAATGCACCTCAAAGCTCCACTTTAGTGTCTGACTGGATCTGAGTTCAGCCTAAATATGAGAAGCCTTAGCTGCCCTGGTGCTGCCCGAGCACAATTAAGAAATGTAATCCCTTCTATTGGGTCAGCCTGTTTGGGTTTGACTGTACCAAGTTCCAGATGTTCAACAATCAGATCACATATCAACGTTAAGCAGCGTTCATCTGATAAACACAGCTGAGCAAAAACGCCTCAACACCCGAGAAAAATTACCCCAAAAAAGCCACAAAAGCAGCTATGTGGATGCAGACGGACTTGAAGTGATCAGAACTATAAAGGACCACAAACACAGCCCTGAGGGACTCCACAGGTAATGACGTCTCACCTCTATCAGTTAAAAGAGAGATCAGTCACGCTTTTTCTACATCAGCACACACGTTTGTTTCTGAAGTTCCTCCACATATAGACGGGCGATTAGGTCAAGAGTTTTTTTCCACTTTGAGTTTCTCAGAAGCAAACAGAAGCTGATTCTTCTGGTCTGATTTTCCCTAAAACTGGCACACGGGACACTGCTAAAACATCCAGTTTGCTTCTCTGCGCTGATCGGTGGCTGTTAAACGTCCTAAAATGAAATCCGCGAATGAAACAGGAGAACAGACAGACAGATGATCAATAACTCCTATCAAATCATTTATCTGGTCTACATGGAAGTTTGCTGCTTGCCAGATTCCTGACATCCCAAACTAGACCACTAGATGGCAGTATGAGGCGCACGCTGTTCCTTTAACTGTTTTATTCTGAGTTAAAACTTAAAGCTGGGGTCACATAAATCATATTTCAGAATAAATACTTTCATAAAGGTTGTCTGTCAGTGAGCGGTGGCAGTTTGAGGTGGATCAGATGGAACTTCAGATCCAATCATCCCGGTGAATAAATGTACCAGCAGGATCTGATCCAAGGCGGCTCCACCTCATGTCTGTCAGGGTTAATCAGTGACATTTCCTGCGACCTCAAACACACCATTTTAATGAGAAGTCAAAGTCACCCAAATACAAGAAAAAATAAGCACACAGCAGAGTCACCTTTAGTAGTTTATATATATATATATATAAACAAAACCAGCAGACCTGAGACTCACAGAGACCCAAAGACCTGCAGTACCACCACAGACTACCAGAACCAGCAGAAACAGAATCTATAGATGCAACCAGGATCATCTCTGGAACTGAGTTGGTTTGCTTCTTATTTAGAATCACATCAAACAGTGACTGTCAGCATAACCCAGAATAAAAAGTTCCAGCTTCAGTAAAAACTCTTCCCTTATTTCTCTTCACTTACTGCTTGCAGACATGTTGGCGGATCAGCGGCTCAGACTGGCGTCACAATCCGGGCTGAGAGCGACCAAAGCCGGGTACAGAAGTGCGCGGAGAGAGGCGAAGTTCCGAGCGCTCGGAAGTGCCGCAGCTGAATGCGCTCGATGCGGGTTGATAAGCGCTATAATAGCCTACAGGAGGCGTTCAGGGACGGTGGGACATCAGAAGAGCTTATGCTGAGAGACATGAGAACTGATCCTGCTGGGGGTCAAACCTGCCATTTTAACTAATTATTCAGAAATCCGATTTAATCATTTCAAGAATCAACTTCTACATCTAGAAAGGACTTTCCTGTATGAATAAATCGTCGTCATGGTAACCAATCCATGGGAGAAAGAGGAAACTATTCAGTTTTTTTTTTTTATTGTATTTTTTGTCTTTAAGTTTCCTGCAAACATCCATCATGTTTGACCCGTTCGGAACCAGAACCAAGGGTGATTCAAACACAACATTCTGCAGGTGGTTATTGGTGTTCCTACTGTCCCTGAAGGCACCTCCGTGAGCCTCAACAGCGTGATCAGAGCAGGTCCGATCTTAAGGCTCCCTGATAATTTTATGGAGAAAAAAAAAATCTGTGTTTTCATGAGAAATTAATATTTGAATTTATATATTTAAAAAAAAATTAAGGTTCATTTGTAGGTTTTCTCTGAACGACTGAAATGTCAGAGTTCAGAGTTTGAAGGATTCTTTGGATATGATCAGGTTCTGGATCTGATAATGGGAGAGAAAGCCATGTGCATTCCTGCTATCTGCTCAGAAACACATTTCTCGCTCTGATGAACCACACACACACACACACACACACACACACACACACACACACACATCGCTCCATCTCCAGCCTCTCTGAGAACATCTGATTCAGGTTCTAATCACATTTTCAAAGCTCGATTTAATCAGCTGAGAAAGCAGAATGTGTCTGAAGTTTTGCAGCGGCTGATGAAACGTTGCTGATGTTTCCCAGGAGGAATGTTCTGGTCCTTGGACCTACAGAACCCGACGGTCTTCAGGACCTTCTGACTCTGGCAGCAAATAAGAGCTCCAGAGTCAGAATGAGCTGTTATCATGTTCATCCATCAGCGGGACATGTTGTGTGTGTGTGGGGGGGGGGTTAGGTTGTGTTTTTATGTCCCACAGACAGGACACTGATATCATTTATCAGAACCGAACCTCCCTGTTCCCAGATCAGAACCTGGACCAGGTCCAACAGAGCCGCTGCATTACTGAGACCGACACATTAATCAGAACTGCCTGAACTCTTTCACTGCTAAAACACATTTATCTCAGTGAGGTATCTTCAAAGAGTCATGCTGCGGGCCGGAACGGTTTCCAGTAGCAGTCAGTGTTGTAGCGCGTCTAAAGAGGCCTCTGACTGAAGACTGATGCTGTCTGACAGCCTCATGACCGTGGTGGGACACAGAAGGACTCTGGACTCCTTCAGTGACAGTCTGCTGCATCCTAGATGCATGAAGGAGCGTTTCTGCAGCTCCTTCTTCTCTGCAGCTGTCAGACTCCACAATCAGAACTGCTCCCAACAAACATACCTGTTTACACCAGTGCAGCGAAAAACAACCACAACTGCTATCATTTGCACATTGTGTTCCAATGCCATATATACTATTATTTTGACTATTTTGCTATTTCTAATGCACAGCGCAACACACAATCCATACTCTTCTGAACATTCTGATGTAAATATTCTCTTTGTTGTAATATACTTTTGAGTGAGTTTTTTTAACACATTGTTTGCACATTGTTGTGTTATTTGGCTGCTGCCAAAAGAAGTATGAAAATTAAGGTTGAAAACGTGACAGAATATGATTTAAATGAAGAATAAACCTAAAAAAAACAAAAGGAAGAAGCAAACACAGAGGAGTAACTAAAGGATAAAATCCAGAAAACAAAAAACCCACAAGTAAGAGAGGAAAGAAGGAGGAAACACGGAAAACATATAAACACAAAGCAGAACTCAAACCACAGAAGCATAATCCCAAAATGAGAAATAACAGAACCAACACAGAGGACTGAAACAAAAGTGATAAAAAACGAGCTGAGAACATAAACCGTTTCTGTCTGTGGATCAAACTCCTCCAGGACCAGAGACCTGAATATCATCTACGTCTTCTCAGCGTAGTGAGAAATCTGTCCAGGAGTCAATCTGAAGCACGAGAAGATAAAAACATTCCCATTTTATCTCAGCTTTACAGAGCTGTGGGTCCATGTTGTTCCTGCTAGGTGTTAGCCTCCTGGTCCAACATTAGCTACGCTGAAGGCGTTCCATCCTCTGGTATCAAACTGCTGCTGAACGAGGAAGTTTTGCCGCTGAGTCAGCAGCTCCAGTTTATTAAAAGATGTTTTTCTGTGGCCTTCATCGGGTCATTTGGTCACAAAGGGAGAAGTTCTTACAGTCAAAAGGCTGAGAGCTGCTCTTATTTGGCTCCTGTTGGTTCATCATCGTTGCATAAGACGGACGTTCAGAGAAAGAATCGAAAGTTCAATGGTCAACGTTTCATGATAAAAACCCAGCTGGTGGATGGAAAACCTCAAAGTTTCTGCTGTAATTGATCAAACTGGAAAAAAATTCAACGCTGTGATCCAGAAATTGATACTTTCTTGGAAATACGTACAGTAGATTTACATTGAAGAAAGAACATTTTTCCTCCAGATTAGAGCAGAAAAGTTATTTTAGCCACCAGTCTGAGTGGAAACCGGTCTGCTAAGGAGGAAAATATGAGCCGCAGCAGATCTGTTTAGTTCCTCAGGTTGTAAATATAAACTGGTGAGGAAACATCCCAGTGTGGAGGAGAGGAAACGCAGCTCAGCTCTGCTCAGAGGAAATAGAAGAACTGATGAGTCTCTGGAGCCGTCAGAACATCTGAACCTGCAGCCTCTGATGGAGCAAAACGCTTGTTTAACGCACGGTTTAAGCAGCGACGCCGTGGTTCGATGCCGAACGCTTAACCAGCGTTCCTGCAGAACAAACCAAGGAGTCATGAGGAACATGAGGAACACAGATGATCTCCAGAGTCTCTGACTCAGACTGCATGAAGGGAAGCTGATGGTTCCAGATGTTAGCCGATATCTTCACAGGACTTTATCAAATCAAACTTTATAAAGAGCTTTTCATATAAGAATTAGATTTCAAAGGGCTTTACAGATTAAAATAACCCCTCCCTCCCCCACAGGTTTCAAAGAAGGTGTCATTGGTTGTCGGATTTGGAAGGAAACCTGCAGCAGAAAATGGATCAGGAGCTGATAGACGATCGATTCTCAGTGATCCATCATAGAGAGACGAACAAAGGCGGCATTTACCTCCTCCAGTTTGACCAGTTACAGTAATTACTCCACTGAGTTTTGGTTCTGACACGCCCACAGAACCGCAGTAGAACCGTCATACAACATGCTGCTAAAACTACAGAACCGATGGGAAAAAATGTCACCCGCATCCATCAGTCCGGTAGGGCTTACAGAACCATGATTGAAGTTCTGGACTCTAGAGAACCTCAGTCAGAGCCTGATCCAGACCTGGAGAACAGCTGGAACAGTGGAGAACCTTCCAGGAGAGACCGACCCACCAGAACTGCTCCAGGAGCTCATCAACGACTCATCCAGGAGGTCCAGAAGAACCCAGAGCAAAATCGAGAGCGCTGCAGGCCTCAGTTAGGGTCAGAGGTCATGATCCAACAGTAGGAAAGAGAGAAAACGGCCTCCATGGCAGAGATCCAGAACCAGAACCACCACTGACCCAGAAAAACAGAAAGATCCGTCTCACATTTATCAGAAATATTCTGAAGACTTCTGGGTA